>JARHVA010004046.1:670000-725000 GCA_037957365.1 Torreya grandis
TGTTTACTCATTAAAACATAATAAAATTGTCAAATAATATCATAAAATTGAAATTTATATGTTAATAAAACTATATTATAAATAAGAAAAAGTATTACACTTATGTATTTTATATCCAATCATCAAGTTTTACTTAAATGAGAAACAAAATTTTATTCTTTATGAATTAGTTATTTTACAAAGAGATATTATTTTACTCATTATAGCATAATAAAAAAGTATATCTTAGTGTTTAATAATTAAAACATAATAAAACTATTATTTTTGATGCATATCATTGTCTTTGACACATATGATAAAATTAAAAATACTATAAAAAACTTTACTAATAATTGTTTGAGTGTTATCATTATTAAAGTTTACCATTTTCCTAATAAGAACAAAAGATATTTATTAAAAAAAATATTAAAAAATGAATTTAAAAAATGAATTTAAAAAATGAATTTATGAACCATTCCATGGGGAGGCCAAATCATTTTGGCCTCCTCATGTGGAGGGAAAATTTTATCATCCCCATGGTTGGAAGGGCTCTCATGGTTCAGAGGGTTCACAACCATGGGGAGGCCAAATTTTTGCATTCACTTGTACAATATAAATTTGTAAATTTTGGATATAAAGTATCACACACACACACACACACACACACACACACACACACACACACACACACACACACACACACACACACACATATATACATACATACATACATACATACACACACATATATATATATATATATATATTAAAAAATTACTTATTTTTATATGTAAAATATAAATACCTACATTTGATCATTTAAATTGCAGAGAAGTCTTTTAGACCGTGTGTGTGTGTGTGTGTGTGTGTGTGTGTGTGTGTGTGTGTGTGTGTGTGTGTGTGTGTGTGTGTGTGTGTGTGTGTGTGCATGCGCGTGCGTACGTGCGTGCGCGTGCATGCGTGCGTGTGCGTGTGCATGCACGTGCGTGCGTGCGTGCGTGCGTGTGTGTGTGTGTGTGTGTGTGTGTGTGTGTGTGTGTGTGTGTGTGTGTGTGTGTGTGTGTGTGTGTACAATTTTAAAATTTAACTACATTTTTTTAAGAAAAATAATTTATTAAGAATGAAGTGGTTATATATATATATATATATATATATATATATATATATATATATATATATCAATTTTAAAATTCAACTACATTTTTTAAGAAAAATAATTTATTAAGAATGAAGTGGTGATGTGAAAACATTTTTTCTCTTCATGTGGAGTGAAATGTTTCTCCTCCCAATGGTAGGGAGGTATCCTAAAATGAGGATGCCAAATTTTTGCATTAATTTTTGCAATATAAATTTATATAATTTGGTTATAAACTAGTATATTTATAATTCTAAAAGTAATTATTTTCATGTGTAAAAAATAAATGACTTCTTTTGTTAATGATTAAATATATTTATAATTCAAAAATTCCTTATTTTATATGTACAAGATAAATATATTCTTTTATTAATAATTATATATATATATAATCAATTTTAAAATTCAACTACATTTTTTAAGAAAAATAATTTATTAAGAATGAAGTGGTGATGTGAAAACATTTTTTCTCTTCATGTGGAGTGAAATGTTTTTCCTCCTAATGGTAGGGAGGTATCCTAAAATTAGGATGAGAAATTTTTGCATTAATTTGTGCAATATAAATTTATATAATTTGGTTATAAACTAGTATATTTACAATTCTAAAATTAATTATTTTCATGTGTAAAAAATAAATAACTTCTTTTGTTAATGATTAAATATATTTATAATTCAAAAATTCCTTATTTTATTATGTACAAGATAAATATATTCTTTTATTAATAATTAAATAACTTATTTTGATAATGTAACTTGAAGAGAATAAGTCTTTTTAAATCCCATGTACAACATAAATTTATACATTTTGTAAGAAAAAATATTTTGCTGAAAACATCAGTGTTAAAAATAAACTACATTTCGTAAAAAAAATAATTTGTTCGGATTAAGGTAAACCCACTTTTGACTCATGTGGAACCTAGATTGAACACATTAGGAGGTACAAGTCTCACCCTATCATACACAAGATATAAGAGGATACAAATCACCAAGAGTATAAAAAGGACCCTATCAAAAAAGGAAAATAGTAGATAAACCCAGATAAAAGAGGAACAACAATATAAAGAGTAATAACATGTTTTTCTTGGTGTGGGAATTAGATAGTCTTAGATAGACCAAAAACTAGCTTGGACTAAAGAAGAAAAAGGCCTAGGTATCTAAAATATCCATAGAGATCCCCCAAGGGACCCTACATTCTAGAATTCTACTAGATCTAGAACCATCCTAGGTACATAAAGAGGCCCAAGTCTCCAACATGACAAAGTAGACCCAATAAAAATAAAAAAGAGTTATAACCACTTTTGACTAGTGTGAGAACCAATCAGTTATAGATAGACCAAAAACTAGCTTGAACTAATGGATAAAGAGGCCCAAATCTCAAAAATAATCTTAAGGATCCTTAGGGGACCCAAACCCAACAAAGATGAAAAAATCTCCCTGATCACAAGGGGGCCTAGGTCCCCATAATGAATCACCAGATGAATAAGGACCCCCTATGGGGTCCATGGTAAAGATGAAAGAGGAATTCCATAAGGAATCCAATCAAGGAAACATACAAAATTCACCTATTAAATAGGATAACAAGTTTTGGAAAACCCTTAAGGATATGATCCTGGTAGAATGAAAAAACCAAATAAATTTTCAAATAAACTCCCATGGGAGAGAGAGAAACTTTAGGGTCCCCCATGGACCAAATTCCAACAAGTATGATAACTAAAAACAACAACATCAAAGGGGTTCTAAGAGTTAGGCCCCACCTAAATAACATAAGACCAACGAGGTCCTACAAGAAACCCTAACCATATAAAGCTCCTTAAAATAGGAAAACATATAATTGAGCTTACATCTTGGCATTTTGGATGAATCCCCAAACATCTAATGGAATGCATTAAATTTTTGTTCATAGATAAACACTATAATGGCCTATGAAAATGATTTATAACCTTTATTATCATCTCTAATAATCACTTCTTGTAATTATTCTCTTCAAAAGGTTAGATAGACCTAGAAGACTCCTTGATTCTAGGGATCCACCACAACCCCAATGTAGAAGAAAAAACCACATTTAAATCATTTTTGAAGAATAATTTTTTTGGATCTACAAGCATTTCCACTTTGATCTAGACTCTATTGAAAAGACATCCAGATCTCGACCATAGGTCACCAGAAGGACCTGAAGTGTCATGGTATAAAAATGTCCATTGTGTTAGGACTTACAAAACAACTGAGTCATAATTACTAATGTAAAACACTAGGGGACCTAGTAGTCCTCTAGGCCTCTAGGTCTAGATAGAATTGAATATTTTGAGATCCTTCTTCATAGTGTCTCCCTTTTATTTACTACCATTAAATCCAGAAAAACAAAATGGCTTGATTGGGCCATTTTTATTGATGTGACACTTTCATTATCTTGAAAAAGAAAGGCTTCCTAGTAGAGCTTCCAAATAATGCATGATCTTCTTAAAGGCCAGAATAAATCTTCTATAGGTATTACTATGGAAGAACCCTTCCAACATGAGGAATTTGTCCCCCACTAGTGAGTTATTCTTGGTTAAAACATTAAAATTTATATACTTAGATAAATTCCAATTGTATTCCTTTTGACCACCAAGTTTTAAAAAGTGAGATAGGACTCAGGGCCTAAATAGAACTACAAAAAAGGAGATCCAAATCCCTAAAATATAATCTACTCAAACCAACCTTTGAAGGGAATTAATCAAACTATTGAGGCCATGAAAATTATCATCCAATCCTCTTAAAACTTCCATTGAGATATTTTTTAGAGTTTGAGGGAAATCCACTTGGCCATAACATAAAATAGTGTTTTGAGTGGTCCAAAGATGCTTAAGAGCCCTTACGTTTTTGTATAAAGGAAATATATTTGACCATATTAAAAGTGGGGGAACTCCATTTAGTAAAAGAAGATAATAAAAAAGTTTTTGTAGTAAATAGATCAAACCTTAGGTTCATGTTATAGAACCACAAACATGCACCAACTAAGACATCCAAGTCTTTTAACCAAGCCACCACAAGGCTTTCTTATGAGAATGACATCTCCAAGCTACTCTAAATAAATCTTCACATTGACACCAAAGTTAAGACACTAAAATAAGAAAAATCTTGGTTAGTTTATTTGTAATAAGAATAAGATAACCCACATGTCCTCATCATCCTCATCTAATTTTCCCTCATCTTCATCTTCCTCTATTACCAAATTTAAAACCCCAGCCCCACACCCTTTCATGCTTGATGATATAACCTTTTAGGGTTTTACATGTGTAACTACATATGTTTATTTAAAGGGTAAAGATATATAAATTAGTGAAATAAATTATAATAATTAACCTACTATTTTTTAAATGATTTTAACCTTGATTAAATTTTTAATAATAATAATAGTAATAACAATAATAATAATATTAATAATAATAATAAATAGGGTTAATTAGTGACTTGGATTAAAATAGAATATTGTGGATGATTTGGGTTTTATAATTGGAGATCTGATTAGTTCTGTGTGTCACAAGTAGGATTCTAATATTTAGCTATTCACTAGACAATAACATCTAGTTTGGATAGTAGCACCATCTATCTTTAGTATCCAAGATGTGGCACTAATTTCCTCTTTGTGGGATTGTTTATTTTTTTTGGGAGAACCTATAGCTATGCTTGTGTGTTTTGTTCCTTTAATATTGAAGCTTGTAGATGTGTATTATACCTAGATTGCTTGATTTTATGTGAAAACCCTATTTCTCTTTGAAAATGTGATATGCGAAATATTTTTGAGTGTGTTAGTAGGATAGAATAGACATCCCTAACACCCCCATTATGTAGATATTTTACCACATAACAATACTTCAAAGAGGGATTAAGTCCATTGTAGTTCTCCCACCTAGTGCTTGATGTATGTACAAGTGAATGCTAGAATTATAATAACCTTGGATGCCTTGAATGTGATTAAGTTTTAGAAATGGTTGTTGTAGATGGTAGTATATAGAAATTAGGGTAGAATATGGATAATGTACCTTGTTTTTGAACAACTATATGTTTGGTTTGAATAGTTTTTGCATCTATTTTTCATCTAGTGAATCGAGGTGGATTAGACTTGTATATATAGGGTTATGTAATTTGCATGGATAATAAAATGAGATTACGTCAACCTTAGGCGGGACACACATTTGGAAAATTATCTATTGGGAAGAGTTAGGGATAAGGCTATTAACACCTAGTTGAGGACACTAGTGCCATGTGGCTTTAGTGTCCCAAATGTGGTGCTGATGTCCTTTGGTAGAATTCTAGGAAAGTTGGATTGAAGTTATAGATAATAATTTAGGAACTATGTCTTGACTAGTTGTAAGTGAACCATGTATGTTGAATGACTGTAAATGTATGTCTAAGGCTCTAGAATAGGTTTATGTCAATCCTAGGGAGAGGGTAACTCTTGAGCAACACTTTTTTCATCTAATTACTGGTTTTAGGTCATTACACTTAGTATAATGTTCCACTTCATGCAAAGCATAAGAATAATAATTTGTTAAAAATTAGCTTTAAAATCAATTTATGTAGAATGAAGTGGGGGAGGTGAAAATATTTTTGTCTCCTCACATGGAGTGAAAAGTTTATCGTTCCCATGGTTGGGAAGGCTCCCAATCATGGGGATGCCAAATTTTGCTATTCACTTACAAATTTTAATATTTATACAATTTTATTATAACCTAATATATTCATATTTAAAAATTGTCTTATTTTTATGTATACAAGATACATACCTTCATTTTTTAATGTAACTTGAAGAAAATAAGTATTTTTGGATTATATGTTCAACAAAAAAATAATATTTAATTCACCATGTAAATTCTTATCCTTCTAATTTTTATGTACATATCCTATAATCAATTTAAAAAAAAAACAAAGTCCATGGACATTTACATCTCTAACATGTATATTATGCTTCTCACTATACTCCATTTTATGTATTATCCTTGATGCAATTTCAATTTTGTTTACTGAAATATAATATTTATACAACTAATTTTTTAAATGTAAATAAAAACATCTTTTTTATAAATATATTATTTAATTTAACTTTTTTAATGTTACATTTAATTTTTCTACCAATATCTGAATGTTTTAACTATAAATTCTTTCCATTCACATCTTCATCTCCATGGTCGTTTCCATCTCCAACATGCAGGTAATGTTCTTCACTATTCTCTATTATATTTACTAGCCCTAATGTAGGTTTAATTTTATTTAATGAAATATAATATATACAATTAGTTTTTTAAATTAAATTTAAAAACATGTTTTAAAAACATTTTTTATCATTTTATTATAAGTGTTTATTATTTATTTTAAGTTATACCTTTATGTGAATAAAATTATTCAATCCCTAGGTCAAGTTGAAATAGATATGGATCATGGACTAAAAATAGATTAGAGGTGATAATAATTAGTATGATGTAGATATAAATAAAACAAATTTAATTTAATATAAAATTAAAATAAAATGTACATTCATTCATGAATTTAATCATTTTTTAATTATTTTATCTAGTTCCTTTATTGTATAGATCCAAATGTTTCAAAAATTTCAACATGTAAGAACCATGGTCCTCTATCTGAACAATGCATGCCAAATTGATATTTTGTAAAAACACACACTTGCCAATATTGTTCCACTATATATTGATAATTATTTGGGCACAATTTTATATGATATGATGATTTAATATTGTACAATGTTTTGCCAAAAAATATCACTCAATTCATATATAAAATGGTACCCAACTCTTTTGAATTAAATTACATCAAAATATTGAAAATCTATCCAAACATTTATCATAGATACATGTTTAGAGTGGATTATTTTCCAAGTAATATTTTATTTCCATGGAAATTTTTAAATATACAAATCAATAAAAGTCATCATCAAGAAGTGATTGAATTACCATGTGGACCAAAAGATATTATCCTATATCTATTTTCCTTCTAATAAATTTCACACAAATTTACTTATTTTAAGCTTTTTAAATAATATAAACATACTCAAGACATGAAATAAATGAATGAGAAGATTATTTGTCCCAAGATTAGCAATTAAAAGTTGGGTAACATTTATAATGTGTTCATTGTTTTAGGCTCAATTTTCACCCTTGGAGAGATTTCTTCACGTTCCTTAAAATTGAGATACATAATGGGAATAACCCCAAGATGTACATCACCTATGATGGGGTTGGATTTCTAGAGAAGGCTGACTTCCTCTTGATACTCTCCTAAACTAATGCTAAACTAATGCTTATAGGGAAAAGGGTTAGAAAGAGGTACGGGATCCTAATAAGGCTAAAATGGTGATGTACCAAATTTAAATGTACACTCATATAAGTTTAAACACACACTAGATCAACAGAAGACAACTATGGTTTACTCAATCTCACAATCTCACTAGTTACATAAATATTTCATATAAGAGGTTCCAAGTAGAACACTAATTTAAAACTAAACTTTATCTTAAAAATAAACTCAATGTGGTAAACAAAAGGATATTAAACTATGAAGATTCTCCTTCATAAATTTACCATACACAAGAATACTAAGCATTGATTAAAGACAAGATATAGGAAAAGAGCTTATCTTATTACTTCAAAAGGTAGTTATTAAAATATTTTGATATGGTTTAACCATATCAAATGATAAAACTTTTGAAAGAGACTCAATGAATATCCTTGTCATAGAAAATAATGATAAATTGTAAGAGTTGAGAACCCCTTCAATGGGAAGGAGACCAGGATATGTAGGAGACGAGAGAGATAGAAAGAATGTGGGAGCATGACATAAAAGAGGGAACACACCATCCTAGGTCATTAATTAAACCTAAGTTTTCACCTTTTTCTTCTTATCCAATGAAAGCCTTGCCACCTTTTTGATCAATTAGGACACTACCCATGGCTTATTGAGTGAGAAAGTCCCCAATGGTTTTGATGATGCATTGAATTCCCCTAGCTACAATTTTCAACACTAGACCTTTTATTTGATCCTTCAGGCCATCTCTCACTTGAAGACAAAACTTCATGCTCATGGATATAATAAAATCATGGCTTTATGCATCATAGGTGGCTAATTTTCAAAAGTATGGCCATGCTGAAGGACAAAAACCCTTTTCATTAATCACGTATATGTTTTATCTTTATGTTTGTATCATAGGTCTATCTTAAAGATGGAAAACCAATCCAATATTATTGGTTTTCCTATAGCTTCCATTATTAATATAGACCTATATACCATATATCCCCTTTTTGTAGATTATAATAGGTTCAAATAGACCCATTCTATCTCTGTATGAACCAAGAGTTCATTTTATACACAAGCTCTCCTTTAAGAATCATGAACACACACATAAATAAACCTTAAAATATATAAAATGTCAAACTATAGGTCCATATTAAGCTCCAATGATAGTCCCTATATGTTATTTATACTTGGTTACATGGTTATGTCCTTTTAATGGTGTTTGAATGAGTTTTAATGTTGGTGAAACAACCTTGCAAGACTTAGTTTCCTTGGTCGAATATGGTTCCTCAACCTCTATCAAAATTTATGGGATTACCTTTGTTATAATTGGTTGTTGATATCTATCTCAGACTATTGAAAAATTGACCTTTACTCATGTCATCGATATCGATCTGTATGATTGAGCAAAATCCATCGATCTTGTCCTTAATTTGTCAACTTTGTTTGAGCTAGTGTCACTTGGTAGTCCCAAGTTTGCACTTAAGATCCTATTGTTATTTTTTTATCTCATGTACTTATGCCACATGGTGTCCTCTTGACCTCTTTTATTTTTTGACTCATCTCACACAATTAGATCAAGATGTATGATGTGATGCTTACCATTATATCTACTAGGACCCACTATTTGAAAACCAATATCTCTTTTATGAGCTTAAAATTGATGTATGTGCTCCTATCAAATAATGTTCATGTAACCATCATTTATATTCATGTGATAGTAAAATTTAATGTCAAAAGGGTTGGGTTTGATATAGCTTTATTTTGATGTTTGTGTAGACGTCTTGCATTATTTGACCAACTTTGAAGGCTTAGATCTAGAATTAAAAATATCAGAGGCACTAAATTTGTAGATGTTATTGAGACCAAAAATATTGTGTCCACTTGATCCATTAGATCTAAGATTTTTAAAAGTGTGGTTAAAAAATGTTCAAGTGAGTTGACCTATGTGTTTTTGCATGACGCCTGCATGCCTATCATGGTTGAAAATGGCTAAGTATGGAAACTTAGGGAATTCTAACTAAGAAGTGATATTTAAACATGCATAAATTTTGTCATACTTATATTCATGGCCTAAAATATAGTGAATATGTTCCTGAGACTAACGTGACTAATTATCCCTAACTCATCCACACATGGCAATGATAAGGTCAATAAACTTCCTACTCAAAATTTCTACCACTAGACACCAAATGTCTATATGAATAAAATGAAGAACCAAATGAATGATATGCACTTATATACTCATTCCAAGTAATCTTGACATCCCATAGGGTCTCTAAAACATTTTAGACTTGTCCCTTACAAATCAGAAAACTATACTTTAAGTGAACTTAAAGTGTTTTAAAAGCTTTGTGATAAAAATGAGATACTTGGACCACTTGTTCCATCTAGAAATTTTATTCATTTTCCCATTCATTAACATCCTGGTCTATCTAGGTAAAAGATTGGTATGTGGACCAAAATTGGCTAACATGTTTGACAACTCATAGGGAAGCATGCCTGCTATTCTTTGAGAACCCAGACCATTTTCTTTGATTGGTCTATTGGGTGTATGGATTCCTAAGTCTTCCCTCACTTAATCATGAATATAACACAAAGATATCCCTATCTAGAACCTTTTTTGAAGAAATAAGATTAAAATAAATAGAATAACAAAGTGCCCAAGGTAATTATTGAAAAGGAAACACGCAACAAAAAAGAAATGTGTACAAGGCACTTAGAGGAAAGCATAAAACTATTCTAATATGTACAATATGTTATAAAGGATGCAAATCCATTTACCAATAGGGATTTAAATGAATTCCATTAATAAGGATGGGTAATACATCTCCATCTAGTTAACTAAGCTAAAAAGCATTATGTTCCTTACATACATGGATCAAATAAGGACCACTCCACAAGTGATCAAACCTGGTATGGTTGCCTAGTTTAGCTTTATTTGAGTCTTATTTGAGGATTAGGTCCCCTTATTTAAAGCTCATTGCTATATTTATCTTATCAAAGGCCTTTTTGACATGAGCATGATGTGACTCTAGTGTTTCCATAGCAAGGTCCTTGGTTTCTTCCATCTCCATGAGCTCTATCATCCTCACATTCATGGGCTCATCCTTTATCAACTCAAACTGATGGGATAACTATAATAAAGGTATCTCAAGAGAGATAGGCAATTTGGATTCCCTTCCATAAGAAAATATGGAGAATTGTCAATGGTAGTTTTACGAGTCACCCTATCAGCCCATAATGCTACCTTTAGCTTGGTATGCCATGTTCTCTTATTCTCTTCCATGGTCCTCTTGATGATCCTTAATAAATTCTTATTTGTGAAGTCTGTTAGACCATTTCCTTAATGATAGTAATTGGAAGAGGTGATAAGGTAGATGCAAAATTTTATATCCCACTCAATTTTATTCATACTAAGGAATTTCAATGAATTATTAGAAATTATGGTGGCTAGGACACTAAATATAGTCACAAGGCTATCATAAAAGTCAAGAAATCCACCTTCACTAGCCTCTTTCAAAGTAATGGATTCCACCTACCTGGTGAAGTAGTCATTTATAGTGAGCACTAATTTATGCATTACACTTTATAGTGGATTGATAATCCCTATGAATTCTAACCCCCATTTCATGAAGGGTTTCTCTACCTAAATAAGATTTAGTGGAAGGGTTACTAGTTTCTTCTTTCTTGCAAAGAGAACACAATTATAGAATATTCTAACCCATGCATGAGTATCCTTGAAAAGATTGGGATAGTAATAACCATTTATCATTACCTTTTTGTGATGGTTCTAGGTTAAAAATGGCCTCCTATAGGTCCATCATGGAACTGCTTCAAGAGTTTGATCACTTGGTTATCATCTATACACCTAAGGAGTACTCCATTAAGGTCCTTTCTAAAAAGAACACCATAAACTAATTCATAAGGTATTTATTAAATCCTAAAATACCTTATTTTAGATCTATCCAAACCTTATGGGAATTCTCTTACTATTAATAAGTGAGCCATATCTTGAATCCCACTCTTTTGAAGTGGAGGCACACCTACTTGTGAGTTAACTTGGATCACCAAAATAACTTCCTTGTCTTCTTAGAGGTCTTTTACCATGTGCTCACACAAGCCCTTGCCTTTGACCAACTTGGTGGTTTTGATCTCTACATCATATTTCATTACCTTTATGATCCAACTTACTTTCTTCTCATTTAAATCCTTTTTAAGGAGGAAGTCCCTAACTCTAAGATGAGACACCATAAGATGGATCCTGCTAATAGAGAGCATGGGCCTAAACTTATTGAGACTTATCAAGGTTAAAAGAAATTTATTCTCAATGAAAGTGTACCTCAAATCATATCATATTAGCCCTTGATTAAAAAAGGAAATTGGCTACTCCATTCCTTCACCAATGTTTTGTATCAACATAGCTAATATGTTATAAACATTAGAAAAGGTGTAAAAGATGATTTCCTTAGAGAAGTCAATATTTATGAGTGAGGAGGTTTGGGTAATGTCCTGCTTGATGGCTTCAAAATATACCTCACTTTCATCTATCTAAGAAAACATTTGTCTTTTCTTCAACATGGTGGTGATAGGTTTAATCAGGTTTACTAAACTAGGTATGAACCTTTTCACAAAGTTGATCTTCCCAATGAAGCTTTATATCCCCTTCTTTTGTTTTAAAAAGGATAAGGATAAGATATCACTTACTCTATTAGGGTTAATAGGTAATCCTTTTTTTGAGATAATGTGACCCAAAAACCTACCTTCATGCATAGATAACACATATTTATTAGGATTTAAATAGATCCAACACTCTTTGCATCTAAGAAAAATTAGTCTCATATGGTCCATGTGCTCACTAGATTTATTGGAAAAGACTGTGATGTCATCCAAGTAGACCAACACCATTTTATTTATTAGTCCTCTGAAGTTCATGTTCATTTTTTTTGAAAGGTTACCCTAACATTGGGAAATCTAAAAGGTAAATTTTGATAATCAAATATGCCCTACTTGGTGGTGAAGGTAGTCTTATACTAATCTTCCTCTCTCACTAGCACTTGGTTATAACTTGAATACCCATGTAGGAGAGAGAATAATTTTGAACCAACAACTATTTAAAGAAGTTACTCCATGAATGGTAGAGGGTAATGTTTCTTCAAAGAGGCCTTATTAGATCCCCAAAGTCCACACATAGTCTAATCTCCCCATTCTTCTTCTTGATAGGTACTATATTAGCTACCCATGAGGAGTTATTAATTGGAAAGATGATCCTGGATTCAATAATCTTGGCCAATTCATTTCTCATGATCTCTTAAATCTTGGGATTTATGGGCCTTTTCTTTTTCCTAACAGGCTTTTCATTAGCCTCTAACTCTATAGTGTGTTGGGATAATTTAGGATAAAATCCCCTTTGGTCACTATATTGCCAAGCAAAGATATCTACATATTTCTTACAAATCTCTATGAAATCATGCCTTTGAACTTTAGTGATTGCCTTTCCAAGCTTGAGGAGATTATCTTCAAAGATAAGAACTCTCTCATAGTTCTCCACATTAGTTGACATCACTACTTTATCATTCCTCACATGGTCCCCTTCATGAAAGAGACCTTCTAGGGTGATTATCCCTTTAAGATGCTTATTAGACCTTAATTGAACAATTTCCTCCTCATATTGATGTTGAAATTTTCCTTGGTTGATGGAAGAAAACTCTACATCTTGTTGAAAGAAACATAAAATCAATTTGTCATTTTTAAAGACCTACCAATGATCTTTGTTATCTAGAATTGATGGTATTATTACCACTTTGACATGTGGTTATACCTTGGTCTCTTTCAATTAATTTAGGATGTAAAAATGGGCCCCCATAGTTGATAACATGTTGATTTTGGTCGTTTAAGACTAACTAAACATTGAAGCCCTCAGAGTCCTCAATTAGGTCCCACACTCTATGTTTGTAGGAATTTATTAAGGGGTTTTTAGTGGCATTCTAACCTCTAACTTGGTGTACAACCAATTCACTACCCCCATATACTTTTAATTTATTAATACCTCTCTTAATATCCCATTAAAGGCCATGTATTAGACCCTCATAATCTATTTGATTATAGGAGAAACTAAATTAGAACCTATATTAATAGAACTTATCATTTTAAGAGGATATTAGAATAACACCTACACCCACCCCATGCTTACTCCTTGAACCATCAAAGAATAACTTAAATAGACCACTAAGATCTTCTTGAGGCCTCATGATGGATGACATGGGCTAGTTTTATTCATACAAATAGTATACACTCAAGTCCCTTTCTTCAACACCTTCTAAGGGGTCCACCAACTAGCTATCATTCCATAGTTCATCCAAGAACATGTTTGGTACCTATTTTGGATGATTATTTAGCTTCTATCCCATTATAAATTCATCCTCATAAATGATTGTGTAATTAATGTTGGCATTTTTTGGTCCATAAGTATCTATGTCAAATTCTACAATGGGCTCAAATTTGATTGACACTTTGGCCCCATATCTTGTCTTGAATGCCATATAGGACCAATCTACTACAATATAGCCCACTATCTTTGATGTGAACTTTATAGTTAAGCATATTGAAATGTAAGGAGAAACATATAAGATCAATACATATTGAACCACTAAGACACTGGGACAAGTGTGTAAGGTCATATTGGGGTACCTGATTATGCTAGATGGTTTGGGAAAAGAACCATCAAGTTGTATCACTCCTTTTAATTGGGTATCATATTTCACACTTAATTTATTAGATAAGTCCTTTTGTAATACCAAGGTATTATCCCCACTATCCACTAAGCAATTGTGCACTAGAGAGTTGCCAATGATCATTGAGATGTACAAGGGAGGAAGTTTGACCACCTTACCTAGTTGCCTTTCATTTGTCCCTTTGGATGAATTTGTGATAAATTCATTCACCTTACTTAGTGGCTTATATGTAATGATTGTAACATTAATTTTGGACAAACTGCCTTAAATAATGTCCACTTAACCAGGCATGGAGAGCATATCCCACATTGGCACACTCACATTAGATTTATTCAGTTATTCAATAATGTTGATAGGTGAACCACCAACCTTTTCTTGTGATTTGGGAGCCATCACTTTTGTTTGTTGAACTTGTGAACCTTGAGGGACCAAGAAATTTCCCTAATTTTGATCCCTTAGAACTAATGGAACCTTTGGATTGATAGTAAGTTCATTTGGCTTTATTAGTGAAGGAGTAATGGTAGGAAGCTCTTTTAAATCTCCCTGATTAACATCCATGTTACTTATTTTAAATATTGTATTTGCTACCACTGGTATGTAGGATTGGATAGAACTAACCTATTGGTTGGATGCATAACACTCTTCTAGTTCATAGTTCATCATAGTGGTATCCAACTGGTTTGGTCCTTGATTAAACCCTTGACCTTGTGGAGGCTCTTATGTCTTGGTCATCATAGGTACCTCTACATTTTGGGCCATGAGAGCTTAGTTGTACCTATAATTAGTATATTTCTACCATTAATCATTGAAGGTTTGGTTGAGGTCAATATTAGGGATGATATGTTGATCAAAAGACTAATTCCACGGCATGGTATGCTTTACTTCTTGAGCCACATTATTTTTAACTAGTACCAAGGTGTTGGAAGTGCTATCAACATTATGATTGTATTTATTTTTCCTATTTTAGCCATGCTACCCTTGTCCTTGGTTTTGACCTTGACCCTAACCTTGATAGTTCCCCTTATATGGTGGCCTATTTGCTTGAAAGGCTTGTTACTAAGGTTGATATGAATATTGAAAAGGCCTATTGAAATCCCTTTTCCTCTTAACATTTACTATTTCATTTCCCAAAGACTAAAACATGCTCTTGAGCTCTTGGAAGTTATTTTACTCTAGTGAATCAATGGATCCACTAGTGGAAGCTTTCTCTTGTTTTGGTGTAGGTATTGCATCAATTTTTTATGTGAGAAGAATGAAATCAAGTGGAGGGTTAACAATATGAGGTGGTCCAATTTTAGGAAATGAGGGCATTGGTAGTCTACGTGTAATCTTGCCATCTTGAACAAGATAATTTTATACTTTGATGGTCACCTCATAAGCATCTGGAAGTATATTCCCCCCTAGATTAGATCATCACTGCTATATCACTATTTAAAGCTTTCAAATAATATAGGAAGACAAAGTTAGGGGTTGGCCTAACTAAGACTGGGATTCTATACCAAGTTTTTTGGAACTTTGTGTTGAAGTCTTGGATGACTTCATAAGGAGCTCTCTTAATGGCAGTTAGTTGCTCTGCAAGTGACAAATGGTCACTTTTATCCTCTTATATTTTACACAAGGCTTCTCCTAATTGTTCCATGATTTGAATAAAATTAGCAACAAGCCCTCTATACTAATATAGGGCCTTTCTTTTAAAATAAGTAGCTAATAACCTAATAGTTATATTTCACTTAGTGAGATTATGGATATTACAAAAATTGGTTGTCTATGAGGTACTTAGAAGGTGTTTTGGCTTGGTCACTAGCATAATAAGGAACACTTTTAAGGGATGCAACTGGGATAGGATCATATTGGGCAAGGTATAGAGGACTTTGGCTATTAAATTCTATAAAAGTTATAAGGGATGTCATGGCTATGCAAGGGGTTAATAAAGCTCTTCTTGTAGTGGTAGGACTTGAAAATGACCTAAGAGCAAAGGTTCACTGATATGGATATGCATTGGAAAACCTTAATCTTTTTTCTAAATTTAAAGGTAGTTCAACAAATTCAAAGGGAATACCTATTTAATCTAACCTTGTTGTCACTTTTGGCATGAGGGATAGCTACCAATTTGCACCAGAGTGTTGATTATTCCTTTTGGAGTCACCAAATTTTGTTATTTGGGAGCTTAAATGCTATAAATTTGATCAAACCACCATCAAATTTGATCAATATTCCTTTTAGAGTGTGGTCCCATGGGGCATGCCATAAACTATTGTAGGCTCAATTCTTACCCTTGGAGATATTTCTTCAGGCTCCCTCTAATTGAGATACACAATGGGAACAACTACAAGCTGTGGGTCACCTATGATGTGGTTGGACCTTTGGAGAAAGATGGCTTCCCCTTTGCTCACCTAAACTAATGTTAAACTAATGATTCATAGGGAAAAGGGTTAGAAGGAGGATAATGGATCCTAAGAAAGATAAATTGGTGATGCACCAAAGTTAAATGGACACTCATATAAGCTTGATCATGCACTAGATCAATAGTAGACAACTATGGTTTACTCAATCTCACTAGTTGCATAAATATTTTATAGAAGAGGTTCCAAGTATAACACTAATATAGACCTTAAAGTTAGCTAGAAATACCTTCAAAGAGTCAAGTAGAAGGATGGTAAACTAGGAAGACTCTCCTTCACAAATTCACCATACATAAGCATACTAAGCACTGATTGAAAATAAGAGATATGCAAAGATATAAACCTATTACTTCAAAATGTAGTTCCTAAAATATTTTGATAAGGTTTAACCATATCAAATGAACATACTTTTTCAAGAGTCTTAATGAATATCCTTAGCCCAGAAAAGAATGATAAATTCTAAGAGATGATAACCCCTTCAATGGGAATGAGACCATGATATAAAGGAGAAGAGAGAGAGAGAGAGAGAGAGAGAGAGAGAGAGAGAGAGAGAGAGAGAGAGAGAGAGAGAGAGAGAGAGAGAGAGAGAGAGAGAGAGAGAGAGAGAGAGAGAGAGAGAGAAATAATATGGGAGCACACTATCAGAGAGGGAACACACTATCTTGGTTCATTAATTAAAACTAAGATACCACCTTTTAATTATTATCCAATGAAATACTTGCCACCTTTTTAATCAATCAAGACACTCTCCATGGCTTATTAAGTGAGAAAGTCCCCAAAGGTTCTAAGGATGCATTGAATTCCCCTAGTTGTAGTACCCAACACTAGACCTTTTATTTGATCCTTCATGCCATCTCTCACTTGAAGATAAAAATTCATGCACATGGATCTAAATAATAATGGATTTTTACATATTAGGTGGTTGCTTGTCAAAAATATGGCCATGTTTAAGGGTGGGTACCCTTTACATTAATCACATATCTACTTTATCTCTATGTTAGGATCATAGGTCTATCATATAGATGGAAAACCAATCCTAAATTATTGGTTTTCCTATAGATTCCATTATTAATAAAAATATATAGACCACATATCCCCTTTTTTTATTATAATAAGTCCAAATAGACCCATTCTATATTTGTAATAACCAAGAGTTTATTTTATACATAGGTTCTCCTTTAAGAATGGTGAATATAGTCATAGACAAACCCTGCAAGGTATAAAATTTAAAACCGTAGGTCCATATTAAGCTCTAATGGTGGCCCCTTTATGTTATTTATACCTAGCTACATGGTTGTGTCCTTTTAATGATGTTTGAAGGAGCTTTAATGGTAGTGGAAAACCCTTGCAAGGCCTACATTCCTTGCTAAAAAATGGTTACTCAACTTTTGTCAAAAGTCTTGGGCTCATATTTTTTCTAATTAGATATCAATATATAACTCAAATTATTGATAGATTAACCTTTGCTCATGCCATTGATATTGATTTTGATGATTGAGTGAGAGCCATCGATCATACCCTTAACTTGTCAACTTTGTCTAAGCTAGTGCCACTTTATAGTCCTATGTTTGCACTCAAGATCTTATTATTAGTCTGTCAACTCACAAACTTATTTCATATGGTGGCCTCTTGAGATATTTGAATATTTTACTCATCTCATAACATTATATCAATATGTATGATGTAATGTAGACCATTAGATATGTTGGGACCCAATGTTTAAAAACCAACAACTATTTCATGATTTTAAAAATGATGTTTATGCTCCCATCAAATGATGTTTGTGGGACCATCATTTAAATTAATGTGATCATCGAATTTAAGCTCAAAATGGTTGAGTTTTCTCTAGATTTATTTTTATGTTTGTATATATGTCTTACATTATTTGACCAACTTTGAAGGCTTGGATCTAGAAGTGAAAATGTCATGGAGGCACCAAATTTTTAGGAGATGTTTTTGAGACCAAAAACATTATGCCCAATTTATCCAATGACTCTGAGAGTTTCCTAAGTTTTTTTAAATTTTTTCAAGTGATATGACCCATTACTTTTGCATGACATCTACATGCCTATCATGGTAATAAATGGCTAAGTATGAAAACTTAGCGAATTATGTCTGAAGAGCCAACTTTGAACATGCATAACTTTTGTTACGCTTAGATGCATGGCCTAAAATTTAGTGAATATGTTCTTGGGACTAATGTGATCAAACCCATATCACCAATTCTCCCTAACTCATCCATACATGGCAATGATAATTTCAACAATCTACCTACTCAAAATTTTTGCCACTAGACTGAAAATGTCTAGATGAATACAATAAAGAACCAGATGAATGTTATGCACTTCCATACTCAATCTAATCTCTCTTGACATCCCAAAGGGTCTCTGTAACACTTTAGAACTATCCCTTAGTAATTGGTAAATTAAAATTTAAGTGAACTTAAACTATTTCAAAATCTTTGTGGGAAAAATGAGATCATTTAACCATTCATTCCATCCATAACTTTTATATATCTACTCATCCATGAGCAACCTAGTCTATCTAGGCATAAGCTTGGTATGTAGGCCAAAATTGGACAACAGTCACTTTTAAATTACCCTTCTAAATTAACAATATTTATGATAATTAGATTTGTAGATAATTAAAATTAAAATACATTAAAATCATCTTGCATCCCAATCAAAAAACATGGAGCTTCTCCATAGTGACATCTAAACCTTTATAAATCTATTCTAGTGATTTTACCACATACAAGATATATTTTATAGATGTTTTCTAAATCTTTAGTAAGGCTAGTTATTTTTCCACCTTTAAACTATTTTTGTTCAAAATTTAAAGATTTTTAATAGAATTTTTTAGGATATTATATATTATCAAAAAAATTACTTGAGATACTATGTTCTCTAAAATGAATTATCATTGTTCCTTAAATATTGGAACATTTCCCTATGTAGTAATTTTTTATATTATCATGGAAAAAACCCTCCATGAAACTTTTCTATATACCTTTACAAAATAAATTTCCCTGAGCTCCAAATTATTAGTGAGGTGAATTTTATCATTATCATCAAGACTTTTTAAATCTCTAAACAAGTTCATTGTTAGTTATTCCTTTTAATGTTTTATGGTGCTAGGTGTAGATCCAAAGAATAGTCTAAATCAAAACCTATAAAATACATGTCAAACATATAAAAATTTATTCTGGCATCCATATAATTTTTCTCTCTCATTAAATTAACCATATTTTTTTAATTCATTATTTTAATCAATACATTGTAAAATAAAATTTAATCTGATGAATGTGATCAAGTGGTAGGTTTTGAAATGTGTTCTATTTATATTTATAACCTTACTAATTATTTTACATTAATGAAATATGATACATGATGTTTTGTATTTTCATCATTATAATTCCCAATAATATCAAAAAATAGTGATGGTGTGTTGATTTTTTTGAAATGGCATTTTTGGTCTTGAAGTTTTCCCTAACTTCTATACAATTTCCATACCTTCATGGAGAATATTTTGGGCATCTTAGACATAATTTTTCCTATAGATAATGAATTATTTTTAATTATGTATAGAGGTCATTTATTCTATAGTTTAAATCTCAATATTAGGATCCATTATTGGTTTCTCATTTTGATCCATAACCACTTTCCCATATGCATAAACTATTTAAACTTAAAGGATTAATAAAACATCCCTGATAGAGACTACAATAACACTGACGAAATAATTCATCAAATATCTCACCAAAGTGTTTTACAATGCAAATGCCTATTATATGTGGTGTTATGCTAGAAGTATCATCATCCACCTTAGAAACATACTTTGACCCTCTTATAAATTGAACATTAATAATTTGGATTATCATCAATCTTTTTTATTTCTTCCTTAGTTCTTAACTCTTCATCTAATTTCAAATTTTCAATATGTGACAATTTTTTATTATTGACAATAGTAATATATTTTAAAATATATTTCGTTTGGGTTGTCTAAATTTTTTACAATTTTTCTTTATTTACAACTACAAACATATTATAAAACATATCCATAAAATTAATAACTAATGATAATTTATCAACAAACTCGTGTCATTCTTTGAGATTGCTATTAATCAAGGTAACTAATTTTTCACACCTTTGTGAGACCACTTTTATCAATATTTGTCCAATATATTAGCAAAAAAACCGTATATTGCACATGATGTTTTGATAACAAATCTTGATATATTCACCAAGTTTGGTGGGAAGTTGTAGTAGGAAAATATCACATTTCATAAGAAATCATATTTTTGTGTAGTATTGAATGAATTAGTTTTAAATACATGTTCATCTTCAATTTTACCCTTTGTGCATGAAAAAATAATGCCAATGGTATTTTATTCATTTGACTTTGTTAATAGATGAAAATATATAATACGGGGAATTTTTTTGTTAACTAACTTCTACAAACCATGATTTTATTATAAAATAATGTGTCATGCATCCACTAATTATATTTTAATATATTGAAGTAGTGTCAATAACTTAAATTTTATTGGCTCATTATCCCGTTGGGAGATTTTTTGTATTTTATTTTTAGGCCTTTTCCTAAAATCCTTTAATTCAAGAAATAAAAATTAAAATAAATTTTATTTAAGTTAATTTTTTTTAAGAAATGAAAATTAGAATTGCCAAGGACAATAATTGAAAACAAATACTTTATATATGATTTAGTTATCAATTCTAGACTTTGTATTGTTCAATAAAAAATAGGAATTATGTGCAATGATTGACAATTATATTTTTGTGATATATTTTCTAAAAAGTTATAAATAATGTGACCTTGTTAGTCCTAAAATTGAAAAGGGAATACAAATGTATTAAAATAAGCTACGTTTAATGGTTGGATATTATATTTTTTGACATTTTGTCTAAATAGTTGTAAATAATGTGACTTTGTAAGTCCTAAACATGAAAAATGAACATAAAATATTGTAATTCTTATCGGTAAGGAAAATGTTAACCTTATAATGTGTAGGGGCAATTTTTTCCTCCACATATTCAACGTAGAAAATGTTTTGACATTTCCATGGTTACGAGGGCTTCTCACCATGGTGAAGGTAAAAATGTTCCCCATTATAGTTTTCAAGGATCCAAAACATGAAAAAAAAATTTCTCACCATGATTAGTATGTCTTCAAATCATGGTGATAATTGTTTTTTTATCATCACAGTTGGGAATCCCAACTATAGTGAATTTTTTTTTTCTCACAATGAGTATGAGGGATCCCAACAATGGTAATATTTTTTTCCCTCATCATGGTTGGGAGGGATCCCAACCATAATTATAATTTTTTTGATTTGTCCTCACCATGGATGTGATCCCCTGAAACCATTTAAAAGATAATATTTTCTTTATTGGGATGTAAATTATTTCCCTCTTCATGGTTAGGATGGCTCACATCCATGGTGATAATCATTTTTCCTCACCATAGTTAGGAGCCTTCCCAACCATAGAGAGGAAAAATTTATTTTCTCTCCATATTTGGGAGGGCTCCGAAACATGTTGATATTTTTTTTCACCATGGTTCAAAACCTTCCCAACCATGGAGACAAATAAGGTTTCTCTCTCCATAGTTAGGAGATCACCCAACCATGTTAAGGATAAAATTTATCCTCTCCATGGTTGTGATCCCTTCCAACCATGGGGATGGAAAATTCTATGTTATCCATGGTTAGGAGGGATCCAAATAATGGTGATAAATTATTTCAAACATAGTGAGAATTATTTTTCCTTTCCATGGTTAGGAGCCCTCAAACCATACAGAGGAGAATTTTTTACCCTTTCTAGGGTTTATTGGGGTCCCAACCATTTTGATATTTTTTTCTGAACATGGTTGGGATCCCTTCCAACAATCAAGAGGTAAAAAATTCTATCTCTATGCTTAGGAAGGCTCTAAACCATGTTGAGTACAAAGTTTACCTTCTCCATGGTTTTGAGCCCTCCCAACAATGGGGAGGGAAAATTTTATCTTCTCCATGATTGGGAGGCCTCACAAACATGGTTAAAAATGCTCCAAAACATGGTGAGAATTTTCATATTCTCACCATGGTTTGGATCCTTTCCAACCATGGTGAGGAATTATTTTGTCTTTTATGTGAATGGGACAGATCTAAACCACATTGATATTTTTATCCTCACTATGGTTTGGATCCCTCAAAACTATGGAGAGGAAAATTCTTTCCCTCTTTGTGATTAAGAGAGCTCCCAACCATTCTAGGGATAAAATTTAAACTTTACATGGTTAGGAGCAATCTCAACCATGGGTATGGAAAATTTTTCCCTCACCACAATTAAGAATAATCCCAACCATGGTAATATATTTATTTGTAGCCATGGTTTGGATCCATCTAAAATATGGAGAATACAAAAATTTCACTCCACATAGTTAGGAGGGATACCAACCATAGAGAGAAATTTTAACTTCAACATGGTTGGGATCCCCCAAGGCCATGGAGATGGAATTTCTTATCCTCTCTATGATTAGGATGGATCTCAACTATAGAGAGGAAATTTTTTTCACTGGAAACCATGAAGAGGGAAAATTTTACTATCTTTATGGTTGGATATCTCCCAACCATGGAGATGAAAATAATTGTCTAATATATGGTTGGGAGAAAAAATGAATTCCCTCTCTATGGTTGAGATCCCTCCCAAGCATGGAGAATAAAATATTTTGCCTCTCTATGGTTGGAATATCTCCCAACCATGTTGAGAATAAAATTTACCCTCCATAGGGTAGGGAAGATCCCTAAAAACCATGGAGAAGATAATTTTTTCCATCTCCATGCTTGGGAGGGTTCCTAACCATGTTGAGGAAACATTTTACCCTCTACATGATTGGGATCCCTCCAAACCATGTGGAGGGTAATTTTTTTTCCTCTATGATTTGGATAGATACAAACCATGGAGATGGAAAAATTTATCCATATCATGGTTGGGATGGATCTCAACCATGTTAAAGATAATACATTTTTTGTCTTATCCATGATTGGGAAGGTTCTTAACTATAGTGAGGACTTTTTTCCTCACCATGGTTGGAGTGTTCCAAACCATATAAAGGAATACCTTGTTTTTAAAAAAATAGGAATTCATTTATGCTAATCTATATGTTGATTCCCTATTCCAAAGCTCCTATATTTTCAAGAACTATAGGATGGATTTTGAGGTTGAATGTTTTTGGTGTTACATTTAGATTTTAATTTGGAATGAGCAAGGATAAATTTCACTTTTCTCAAGGTTATATAATATGTGTAATATATACATACATACATACATGTGCATGTGTGTGTGTGTGCGTACACACGCATGCACGCACGTGCACGTGTGTGCACACACACACACATGCACACACACACATACACACAGACACACAAAGACACACACACACACACACACACAAACACACACACACACACACACACACACACACACACACGCGCGCGCACACACACACACACACACACACACACACACACACACACACACACACACACACACACACACACACACACACACACACACACACACACACACACACACACACACACACACACACAAATAGACTAAAATGCTTAGAATGCACATAAGGAAAAATATCATAGTACCTAGTTTGAATTTTAACTTTTGATTTTTGCATTTCTATTTTTATATATTTTTATAAGAGTGTATGGATACATCTAAGACAAATTTTTTAAAGGATATGATTTATCATGTTGTAATTTAAATATTTATTATCATGGAATCAGTTATAACCATTGTATAAACTCAACACATTATATTAAACCTATTCCTCTAATGCAAGCTACTCTAAATTTAAAACTTACTAGATAGTTAAAGGAAAACTTTATTTTTCTTTACCTGAGCATTAAAAAAAAGACTTAAATATGATAAAAAAATGTGGAAAATATTATATATATCTTAAACTTTAGATAATTTTTTATGCATTTAGTGAAAAACAAGAAATGAAAATTTAACATAATGTTCACAATGTACTTAAGAATAATTACCATACTATATGTTTTAAGTTTAAAT
Organism: Torreya grandis; assembly: GCA_037957365.1. Lineage (NCBI taxonomy): Eukaryota > Viridiplantae > Streptophyta > Pinopsida > Cupressales > Taxaceae > Torreya > Torreya grandis. The sequence continues at coordinate 694,620 of JARHVA010004046.1, forward strand.
TTTACTTCTAGAATTTATCTTTTTATATCATTTTCTAAGAGTCTTGATTTCTTTAGAAGTTAATTTTTTCAATGGGAAGAATTTATCTTGTTGAAATATGAAAATTTATTAGTTTGGAAATAATTATAACCATAGTGGAAACTCAACACATGATATTCAACCTATTGTTTTGATGCATGTCACTATAGGTTTAAAACATATTGAGAGGTTTAAGGCTAATTTTTTCTAGTTCCCATGAGCATGGATTAAATATTTTAATATTAGGAATACTATAAAAAATATGATAGATGTATTATATTTTATATAAAAATTGTTTCATTTAGTTGAAAATAAAAAAGAAAAATTAAACAAATTGTTGCACATTTGGGCTAAGTAGATTTCTATGTGAATATAGAGTTTTGATGATAACCTCAAAGGTTTAAAACTTATTGACCAGTTAAAGGACAATGGATTATTATTCCCCTAACCATGCCATAAATACTTGAATATGATTTAGATTGTGCAAAATATAATATATGGATTACATTTAAAATAAAATTTATTTCATTTGATTCAAAATTAGAAAGGAAAACTGAACATATTGTTCAAAATGTATGTTAAAAGAATGACCATATTGTCTAGTTTGAATATTAACTATTCATTTTGGCATTTATCTTTTTATATCCTTTACTAAGATTATTTGCTTATATCCAAGACATTTTTTAAAGGTAAAATTTACCATTTTGTAAAAATAAGGTTTCTTAGCTTGGAAACAATTATGACCATGGTGTAAATTTAACATTTGATATTGAAACTATAGTTTTGATGGATGCCACTATAATTTTAAAACTTATTGGCTAGTTGAAGGATAACTTGTTCTTATTCTCTTGAACATGCAAAAAATAATTTAATATGATTGATAATGTATAAAATATGATAGATGTTGTAAGTTTAAGATAAATTTTGTTACATTTAGTTTAAAATAAGAAAGGAAAACTAAATAAATTATTACATTTTTAGGCTAACTATATTACTAGGTGAATATATAGTTTTGATTTAGGCTAATATAGGTTTAAAACCTTTTGCCTAGATGAAGGAGAATGACATAGTATTCCCCTAATCATGCCACAAAGACATGAATATGATGATAATGTGTAAAATATAATATATGCATTACATTTTAGATAAAATTTGTTTCATTTGATACAAACTAAGAAAGTAAAATTGAACAAATTGCTTATAATGTACATAATATGAATTACCATACTATCTAGTTTTAGGGTTAACTATTGCTTCTAAAATTTATCCATTTATAGCCTTTACTAAGAGTCTCTGGCTCTAAGAAAAATTTGTTTTGGGTTAGAATTTACCACTTATTCATATGAATATTTATTATCAAATAAATAATAATAACCATGGTGGAAACTTAACACATGATATTGAACATGTAATTATAATTTAGGAAACTATAGGTTTAAAACATATTAGTAGGTTGAATGAGAACTTAATATTGTTCCCATGAAAATGCCACAAAGAGTTGAATATGATTTAGAATGTGGAAAGGATGATAGTTGTCTTACCTTCAAGATAAATTTTGTTGAATTCAATTCAAAATAAGAAATGAAAACTAAATGGGTCGATGCATTTTAAATTTAAGTAAATTACTAGGTTATGGTATAGATTTGATGCAGGCCACTATAGGTTTAAAATATTTTTACCATCTTAAAGATAATGACATCATTTTCCCTTGAAATTTTCACCAATTAATAAGTTTGAAAAATACATTTTTATTTATCACTCAAATGAATTACATTAAATGAGAATAACCACCAACATAAGCCCTTACTATGCATTCAATTCACCTCATCCTTTGAACCTTTACTTATTTCTTGGTTTATTCACAATTCATTTTCATTTGGTGATATTTTTGGGAGCCAAAGGCATAACAAAGTTATGATGATTTATTTTTAAATTAAGTAGCCGATATGGATATAGATATGGAAATGACATCATATAGCAAGTTAGAGTCAACAAAAATATGTTTTTTCATAAGGTATAAAAATATACATCCTACACCCTATGAGTATGCCAAGATATGTCATATGAAATATCTAGGCATATCCATAGGGTGCATGATGTATTTTTATCATATATTTCATGTGTACATATTAGGAAAGGTGGATGTATCTAGTTAAATATTTTTTAAGAGTATATAAAATAACATATAATAATTAGATGAACACCATATTGATTTTTAGGTAATAATTTTTACCTTGTTCATAGTTAAAGAAAATAATGGATTGAAATGTATTTTTTTAATGATAATTATTATATGGGTTTGTATGGTATGAATTAATAATGAGATATTATTTAGTATTTAGTCTAAATTCATTTTAATTTTTGAACAGTACCTTAGGTTCAGTTATGATATCAATAATATGTGGAATTTATGTGTTTATTTAGAATAATTTGATTCTTATATGGAGAAATGAGGTGGCATTGTTATATTATTTGGAACCAACTAAATCTATTCAGGTTTTTAATTTAAAACAAGATTATTTTCTCTTTATGTATCCCTATTTCATGTTTTTAGTTATTGAATGTGGTTTTATTAGAATAAAAACTGTTAAGGTATTGCATTTACCATGTCTTACATTTCATATAAAATTTATCACATTTGGTTAAAAATAAGAAAGGGAAACATAACAAAATTTTACATTTTCAAGTTGAGTAGATTACTAAGTGAATATACCATTTCATTGAAGGATTTTTAAAAACCTATCAACCAACTAAAGGAGAATGAATTCTTTTTAATCTGACCTTCCCAAAAAGACATGAATCATAGATGTATGGCCTCAGTTGAAAACATTGACCAATGGTTTTTTACTATTGATTTAGAATTATTGATATAAATCATATTTTCAAATTCCTAATACCTCTATCAAACTACTTGGATCAACATCTATGATCCATCATCAAGATAAAAACATTTTTTCCCCTAATGATGAATCATAGATATTGATTAAAATGTTGATAAAAAAACTTACACGTAATAGTTAAAAAATACTAGAATCTATTTTTTATGGGATAAAATATTGCATATGGTTATAATTATTTTAATTCTATTAAATATTCACATGAAAAAAAGTTAAATTTTACCCCTCAATAAATTTGTCTCAAAGGCAATAAAGAAGCAAAATTTAAAATTTAAACTAGTGCATAAAAAATTGTAAACTAGTAGAACTTAATTGATTTAAAACATTAAAAATATTGTAATCTTTGTAAATAAAAATAAATTTTGAAAAAACTTCTACTTTTCAATATCCTCCCTCACATTATGATGTCATGACCTATCTATTTGATGCACTTTCAATTGCTTTTTCAGACATTATTATTTGATGTTCTATTTGATTCTAGTTAGCACTTTGATTATTACTACATATTTTGATCTTGATTCAAATGTTATGATTCTATCACCATAGATTTTTAGTTATGAGTCATCACTATACTGGATGATGTTGATGCTTCCAATTACTCCTTAGAGTGTTCCTTAGTGTTGACGAACCCTTCTCATTTTAGGATTATAAGAATCCAAGGCATGAGTTGTAGTTTATGACAAGTAATGTGTCTGTGGTGGAATAGTTGGAAAAGTATGACAATTTCCCAAAAAAATTATTTGATGTGGTTGTTGGGATCCACCAAGATCTAAGTCTTTGTAGTCTTATAGTCTTCCTGGTCAATATTTATAACTCTAAGCTAATCTAAGTGAATATTTATCATGATCTTTAAACTAAAGTGAGAATTGATTAAAAAATAAGTAAAAGGTAGGGTAATGTAGAGAAGAAATATGATTGAAAGAATTAGTCGTAAACATAATGACAAATTTCTATTCAATTTGAGCATACATTTGACCAATTAGTGATGCAACATAGCATAAGCCCAAGCTTCACCAAAAATTAAGGAAGATACAAAGGAAAATATAAATATCATGAGTAAAATTCAAGATTACTTAAAGATTTTGATATGTTAATCTAAATTCCATAAGAACATTCAAATGTAGAGCAAATAAAACTAAGTAAACTTAGAATCCTACAACTAGTCTAACACATCATAAACTATAAACCTCATGAACATGAAATATAGCTCATCTATCTAAGAACTATTTAAATCTAAGACATCCACCTATAATTGAGATAAAGTCAAAATAATATAACACAACACTAGACATTCTTTGCAGAATTCCAATTGTATTAATTACTCTAGTATAAAACTACTCAAAATCCCTCTCTTTATAAATGTTAAAACTTGCCTATTTATAGAAGACATAGGTAGTCTACCGGTCATACAAATTTCACAAAAAGTAAGGATATCTATCCTTTTACAAATAAATCTATAGTACATATGGTCTTTAGGCACCTATTAGATAAAAAGACTAATATATGCTAACAACCTAGCATATGTAGTTTACAAAATAATAATCTTGACTTTGCTCTTAGGCTGGTGGCCCCCCTTGCTCACTTAGGTAGAAGGAAGTATTTCACCCTGGTGTACTATTCTTTGATTAACTTAAAATACACTATGGGCTTCATTATACTCTCTTCTTATTGTTCAACTAATGTATCATATTCTTTGTCACTTATGATGGTGACCTCTTTTAAGCACCATGCTTCTAATATCTACTCTACTATGGCAAATATGACATTAAGGACCTTTCAATTATATTTATTATATTGGCTTTGGTTTTCATCCTTGACACCTTGGATGAATGCTTGGATTCCCTACTATAATTCCATGTCATGCATTAGGCCAGTGGCAATAAGTTGAGAAGGGGTCACCAACAAGGTTCTTACTAACTTCTCAATTCTATTCAACAAGTCTTTGTCTTACTCTATGAAATTAGTGGCTTTGTTGTACCATGAAATTAATTCCTATATTTGGTCCACTAGAATCCCTTTAAGGGAATTCAATTGCTTGTATTTAATGATCTTGAAATCTAGGGGCTACTTGGTGATGTGAACTTTGATAAACTCTATCACCTCATCTTTGGTTTCTTGCCATTGATGTATCAATTTTTATGCCTTCTTAGCTTGAAGTTACAAGTTATTAAGCCTAAGGTTGATGGATTTTAATCATTAAAATTCATCTAGGGGTACATATTAAACACTTTTAGTAAGTCCTCTAGAGTTTATAGTGAGACATGTGTCTCTAAGTATTTCTTCTCTTTCTCTATGTTCAAGATTCTTTGATTCATTTCTTGAATTTCCACCATAGCCATTGTTGAATGGGGTTCCACCAGACTTGAAATATATTATTGATGAATGGGGTGATCCCCTACTACCTAACCTTGGATTGGAATGAGTCCTTAAAATAGTTTGACTCTTTCAAGAGTGAACTCTTTAGTTCAAATGGTTGCCTTCTTTGTAGTGAGTTTATCCAATCTAGTAGTATTAATGTTAAATTGTACCTTTGGTTCTAAATCTAAAATATTTTAATCCTATGGTGTTTTGAGACCAGCCCTATTTAATTTCCCTGATTCTTTTATTTTCTTGTTGCTCTCCTTAGTAGCTCTATTCTCTTCTTGCTCCTTCATGAGCTCTAAGATCCAAGGCTAGACTTCATCATTTACTTCAACATTGGTAGTGCTATTCAAAGCCCATTAATGCATCTAAGAGGGTATATTTTGAAACTTCTCATAGATGAAACATTCAAGGATGATAGGTCCATGTATGATAAATTCATCACTAAACATGTTTACCTCACTTGTTGGGTGAATCCACTTAAGTTTCTTTGGGGCTCCAAGCACCAAAGTCATATATGTATCCCTCTTTATTTTGGTCATAGAGACTAAATATAATGTAAATCCTTTTCCTTTGTCTATCTCTTTAGCTTAAGTACCTTCAATTAGTGTCCCCTTAGTTATGGATCCTTCATCTTCATCCCCTTCCTTAGCCGACCCATATGTGTCTACAAGTTCTTTGAAGACTTCTTCCACAATTTCATAAGGTTCTAAGGCAATCATGTTAAGTTATTCCATAGGGGAAGGGGGTATTTAAGGTAGAGCTAAGGTATAGGGTCCCTCTCTTAGCTTATGTTCCATCTTTTGTTCACTAGGTCCTTCAATTTTGGGCACTTGATACTGAAGTGGTTATTATTGTTGAGGTGGACCTTGAGGCACTTGTGGGAACCTGAAGGTGCACTTGAAGTAGAAAGTAGGAAATGATATTTCAAGGGATTCATTTTCCATATTTCTCATGGTTTTTCTTCCCTCTATAATATGTGTTTAATCTTAAATCCATGCTACTTGAACCTAGCTAACACTTCCTCAAAGTTAGTTGCCTTTGTGTATAAGTGATCATATGGACCCAATTTATGTTCATAATGTACATTAGATAGTTTTTTAGATTATAGATGGGAGAGCACATTGCCCTTTGGATCCCATGTCTTGAGGTCATCTAGTTAGAAGTAGGATACCTCTCTATTCCTTGCTAAGATCTCTAGTTGCTTCCATCCATGAATATTTTTCTTCCCAATTAGATATGGGAAGAGATTGAGGATGCCTTTCTTCTTCTCTCTACATACATAGTCTATACCATGAAGGAGCTGATGAGCTATCTCATACTCCGCCAACTTGATTGGGATATGCACTGGTAGCCTATAGGGTTGAGTCTGACAACCTTTAATTCTGATGATTATATAATCAAGATAGAGCCATATGTCACCAATAGATTTTACACACTACCTAATGAGGGGAGGAACCCTGGGAATTAGAGTTCTAGTAATTTTCCCAACCATAGTGGGATATATGATATCATAAATGAATTACATGTGTCTCTATACTTGAATATGTGAAATTTAGAGTAATGGTGAGAAATGGTAATCTTGTTATGAGGGGACCAATTCTTGATGGTAGGGAATTAGGTTGAGGCCATGAAGGCATCCAAAAAGTAAGACATCATTATGAATAGTTGGCTTCTCTTCCTTTTAATTCCATTGAATGATCTCTCTAGATGGGTACTTATCATTTCTCCAATAGGTGAAGTTAGCTTCTCTTCTATCATGAAATAGACATAGGAGACCCACCTGGGGCCAACATAAGATGTGATTACTTCTCCAAAATCCCTATTCAACAAATTCATTATTATTCTAATCCCTTCCTTGAATTGTATAATTGGGATTTTACCATCATGGTTTCTCATTACATAAGTTCTTCTATCCAGCCATGGTCTTAAGATATTATCTAAGTCATTATTAGTGTTCCATTCCTTGATTGTAAGGAGGTTTATGTGAGTCTTTGGAATCTTGTAGTAGCCTTCAAAATCTACTAGAGCTATATAACCAACCCTCTTTGATGTACCTTCCTTTATTATCCAGTCTCCATCTACTCTATAATTAATGAACATAAGAGCTAGGATATTGATATAATGGAGTACCTCTAGTTTGGTAGCTATGAGGTGAAGCCCAAACATATGAATTACTACCAATTATTCATATCTCCTTTTAATTTTAGTAATTTATTTCTCATTTGGGGTGAAGGGTTGTAAGAGGTTGATTGTAAAAAAGATTTTAGGCCAATTTTTCATACCATTGTTTAAGGCTCTCACATCCAATTGTGTATCCTTGTAACATCTCCCTTCAATATTTGTAGACAAATAAACATTGTCTTCATCTCTCTATTATTGTCTAGCAGTGGTCATGTTCCTCTAACTAGTTAATTTCCCTTAGATTGTGTGATCTTATTAATTTTTTTAGCTCTTCTTAAGGTGATTATTAGCTCTTTTAAATGTAATAATGATTCAATTAGGAAAAAATTAGGGATATACGTTGGATAGCTAGGGTTTTTCATATATTTAATGGAAAATGTGGTGAATTCATAAATTTTCTCATGTTACTCCAATAAAAGTTCTTTTAGAAGATAGCTATTAGATTTTAAACATGTCTTTCATTTCACACCATTGGATTAGATTTGAAAGTGAGCATATTCTATTGATCTCAATCTATGAAGTCTTTTCTGATTGCTCATATTTCTTATGTTTTATCCTCATTGAAAAGTCTTCAACCATTTTATACCATTCGATCAAATCCTATGATGAAGAGAAAACTATCATATCTACAAAGATAAACATGAGTTAATGAGATTTGAGCTTAATAAAAACTTGGGTTAAAAGTCTTATACTAAGTTTTCATGTTAAAAAAGCAAAGGGGCCTTTTAAATGGTCTAGAAATATATCCCTTTACTAGGCTAAAAGTTTAGACTATCTTAAATTTGACATCCTCATGAACATCAAAAATGCTCTCAAGAATGTCAAATGATGGGCACGAGGATCTCAAAGTTAAGCTTCTCAAATGTACTTAAAAGGCTTAAGCTTAAGTCTTATAGTCATGTTGTGTTGAAAAACACATTATTATTTAACCCGAAAGTATGTTCCTTAGGCCATATGTCCAAGTCTTTGAGATACATGATCCCTTAAGTCATTTCTCGATTGGCTTCTTAAATTTCAATTGGGTTGAAAGCTTTCAACCATTTTTCATCACCAAATCAAATCCTGTGATGAAGCACGGACCATCAAATTTATGAAGATGCATATGACTTAATGAGCTTTGAGCTTTGATATGACTTAGGTTATAAATTATGTTTCCTAGGTTTATTTATGTTAAAAAAACATATGGGGTTCTTCTAAGGGTTGATAAATACATCCTTTTACTAGGCCTGAAGTTTATACTACACTAAAAAATATTTAACAATTTTACATTATCAGATTGGATTTATGAGCAAGCACAAGCTATTGATTGTGATCTATGTACTCATCTACGATTAGTCCCTACAAAAAGTAAATATTAGGGTTAGGCATAAACTAAGGAACCTAGAAAGACTTCATGCAGTTTCCATTAAACATTTTATAAAGGGTCACTTTCATTGGAAAGTGTCTAAACTAATTCTTCTAAAGGGTAGGTCTCAAAAAAACTAAAAGGTTGATTTGTTTTGGACAAAATGTCTACAAGAAAAAGTGCCCAAAACAATTTCTCCAAAGGGCATTTTCTGCCAAAGTGGACTGAGACAACTTTTTTGAAGGGACACTTTAAGAAGTTGTGAAGGGTTACTTCAAGAAACTACCTTAAAGTCAAGATTTCAAAGGGTAATTTGGTGTTTAGGTGGGCCCATTTTCTTGCATTTGATTCACATTGTCAAATTAGATTTATTTGGTTCACCTTGACATACAAAACACACTTAGACCCTTTCTAAAAGAATCAATTTCTCATTAATCTTTCCTGCCAACTTTTGAATTCAAATGTTAGGGTTTTATATAAGGAAAACATAGCCTTCTTTATGTAACCTATAATTCAATCTTCAAAGACAAACCATTATCAAAGTTAGTCCAAAAACATAATCATTATCATTAAGAATGTATAAATCATATCCCTTTCAAGTGGATGATCTTTAGATTCTAAAAAAGATAATGTCTTCAAGAAAAATTTCAAGGTTCAGATGTATTTAAACATTCATAAGGGTCCCCCATTTTCAACAACAAGAAAGTTGGGGGTATGTTGATCCAATAAATGGAGACTCATATGGGAAACATAGCAATAAGTTAGAACATAAGGCTCTAGTTTAGACCAATACATAAGTGTTTCATCCATTGGATCCATAACATTATCTAAATCAAACCTTGATTGGTATAAACCTCACATGTGTAAAATTCAAACTCAAAATGCTAAAACATAGACACACAAAGTGTTCTTTGATTCCACTTATTATTTTTCATGGAACTTTGGAAGACAACATCCAAGTCATACCTTTGGTAATAACACTTGACTTAAGGCATTTTAGATATTTATTAAGAATAGTTTCACTTAGTTCAAGGAAGGCTTAGACATTGCTATGCTACGATCTAGGCATCCATAGCCCTAATAGAGATACCTTTGGTCCCAATAAAGGCCTTTCCCCACTACCAACTAGGCATCCATAGTCCCGATGGAGGTTACCAAGATCACCCCTACTTTTATTTCCAAAGATTTTGTAATAAGTTTCTTCCTTTTTATATTTTCTAGGTCTTTTTGCAAAGGTTGCGAAGTAATATAGCTAGGTTTTAGGGATTTGGTCAAGTGTTTGATTTTTAGGGTAATCAATTTTAGTTATAACCTCTATCCTAGACAAGGATGTGTTTTAAGTTATAGCATGAAATGTGCCTCAACAATCTAAGTTTTCTTCTAACACATATGATTCTTATTTCAACCAAACCTTGATATAATATTATTCTTAAGACTTGTCATGATAGTTAACTTCTATATCAATCTGCACCATTTTCTTTGAGTTGCATCATGGTTATTTATGACAACCTATGTTCATCATTACAATATTCATATCCCTACTTCAAAGCACTAGAATTTTAAGCAATCTCATGAAAACTTGAGAAATTACTATCTACAGAACTTATTAGAAACAAAAGAGCACAACCAAGAAAATTCAAAAAAAAAACACAAAGCAAACACACAATACAAAGAAACAATAAAGAAGCAACAATATATGTACAAGCAAAGTAAGAAGGGAAAGCAAGAAAAGAAACTAGTTAGCGTACCTACTCTAATCTAACAAATCTTACATATTTTACTCCATGAAGACCCCTGGTGGAGCAAAAACAAAGTAATGCTTGAGATATTACCCATTGGTGGGTAATGCGAATTATGATCCTTGGATGTCTTTCAACTTAAAGGTGTTATTTCCCAATGTCTCTATAATTTGATATGGCCCAATCCACAAAGGTGTGAATTTTCCATGTTTCCATTTTGGATCTAAAGATTTGTCCTAGATGAGGACTAAATATCCTAACCCAAACAATTTTATTTTAGATCCTTTATCAAACCACATTTTCACTATTATTTGATGCCTTCTAAAGTTAGAAAATGCTTTGTCTCTAGCATCTTCTATCTAAATAATATCTAGCAACCTTGAGCTAGCAAGTTCTTAATTTTCTTCCATGTACTTCTGCATGAATTTAAATGTGGTAAAATTTAGGGTGAAAGGGAAGATAGGTTATTGGTCATAAACCAATAATAATGGTGAAACCTTGAGGGCTTGCTTAATCCTTATCCTGTCTACCCATAGTGCATACTTTAGGAGCTTGTGCCATGTTCTTGGTTTATCTTTTGTATACTTCTAGATAGCCTTCATCAAATTCTCATTTGTAGATTAAGAGACTCCATTCCCTTGGGGATAATGATTGGATACAAACTTTAGAGTGATGCCATTATCATATGCCCTTTTAGTCATCTCCATAGAAGTGAAGGCAGATCCATTATCATAAACCAAAGAGACTAGGGTTCTAAATCTTGTACAAATGTTTTATTCTATGAAGGCAATTACCTTTTATGTCTTAAATTATTTGGTGGCAATATATTCACTCCAAATTGTAAAATAGTTAGTAGTAGTAAGGAAAAAATTGTCGCCATCAAAATAATTGGGGTTGATCACCCCTACAAAGTCCAACTCCCATTATGCAAAGGGTTTGTCAACTATCACAGGTTGCAAAGGCATGGCTGCCTTTGGATCTTTTGTCTTGAATATATAGCATGCATGGCACTCCCTCACATGATTTTGATCATCTTTGAAGAGGGTAGGCCAATAATACCTAGCTCTAAGGAACTTGTGAGTTGTGGTTCTTCCTAAAGGGTGTCCACTTCCTAGCTTCTCATGGAAGGTAGTCATGATCTAAGATGCTTCTTCTTTGGATGCCCATTTTAAATAAATTACATCAAGGATCCTTCTATACAAGACACTATTATTGATGAGGTAATGAGATATTTTAAGTCTCAAGGATCTCTTTTGTTCTCTAGTGAGTCCTAGTGGAGGAACCCCATTAATAAGTAGGTGGATGATAGAATCATAAGACTCATTTGGTTGGAAGATTTTCTAGTAAACTTGCATGACATGGAGCTTTGGGTTAACATTAGTAATCATTTGAACTATGAATTGGCATCTTACTAAATTTTAAATATTAATTTCAATATCATATTCCTAGAGAATGAACATTCACATACCTCTAATTTGTCTAAGCTCATTTTGACTCATCATGAGTTTTGTAGTTGGGTCTAGAAAGATAGCATGCACCTTATACCTGAGGATGTAATGCCTAAATTTCCTAACTACTTTCACCAATGCATAATATTGCTTGTCAGTCATAGAATAGTTCACTTTAAAATTCTCAAAATTGGTGCTCATGAAAACTATGGGATGATCATTCCCATCAACTTTTTGTGTTACTACTACAACCATAGTATGATCAGAAGCAAATGAATATAAATACAAATCCTTTGAGAAGTTGGGAGTTATAAGGATTGGAGCTTCAGTGATTTACTTCTTATTATTGGCAAAAGCCTTCTTATATTCATCACTCTAAGAGATTTTGGCATCTTTCTTCAGCATGTCATTCAAAGGCTTGACAATTTCAGCAAATCCTGAGATGAACTTTCTTACAAAGTTAATTCTCCCAAATAATGACCTAAGCTCTTTTTTTCTATTAGGTAACTCAATTTTGGATATGGAATCCACTCTAATAGGATATATGGAGATCCCTTGCATAGTGGTAACATGGCATAGTAGTTTTCCCTTTATGACACAAAATATACTCTTCATTGGGTTAAGGGAAATGCCATATATTTTTCACCTTTCAAACACTTGTTACAAGTGCATGAAGTGATCCTCTCTATTCTTGGAGAAAACTATCAAATAATATATATACATATATATATATATATATATAGATGATGATACATTTTCTTACCAGACCTTGGAAAGCATGGTCCATGACCCTTTGAAATGTTGCTCCTACATTGATAAGCTCAAAGGGCATCCTCTTGTAGGCATATGTTCCCCACTTAGTCATGAAATCTATCTTCATCCTATCCTCTTTATCAACAAGCACTTGGTTATACCTTGAGAATCCATCCAAGAAGGACATCATAGCTAACCCTAAAATATCTTTTATAGCCTGGTCTAAAGAAGGTAGATGATAGTTGTCCTTTTTAGGATATTTGTTCAAGTTCTTAGAGTCAATGCATAATCTAATCTACCCTTTCTTATTTCTTACTGGGACTAACTTTGAAACCCAAGTGGAGTGTCTGATAGGAAAGACAATCCTTGCATCTAATTGTTTCTTGACCTCTTTATAGATCATAGCCTCTAAGATAGGATTGACTGGCCTTAGCTTTTGCCTAAAAGGCTTGTAATTTTCTTTGAGAGGTATTATATGAGTTATGACTCTTGGGTCAAATATCTTCAGGGCTTCATAGGACCAAGCCATGACATCTTTATAATTTTTGAGCAACTCTCTTGCTTTCTTATTATCCATTTTAGTGCATGCTTTCCCTATGTTGACAGGTTGAGGTTGGTCTTTTGGATTGAGATCAATAGATGATACTCTTTTCCACTCACTTTAGGTACCTTAGGTACCTATATAAGCTTATCATGATAAAAAAAATCCTCTCTAAAGAGATCATCTCTTTATGTATCCTATTATCACTAAGTTGGATGATCTTATCATTACAATAATTTTCAACAGAGACTTCATCCACTTCATCAATAATATGGACTTAAAAGGCTCTAAATTTGGTCAAGAAATTGATGATCTACTGATCATCATAAAAAACATGGAAGTGATTGGTGTTATCAAGGACTAATGGGCAAGGTACCAACTAAATACTAAAGTCAAGGGAATCTTAATTTGGCATGAGGTTAGCTACAACAAAAGTAAGCTCATCAGCAACCTTGTTTTCTTCCCTTGGAATAGATAAGATGTTAAAGGCATCAAAATAATCAATCAAATCCCATACCTTAAACTTATATCTCTTCAAGTAAGATAACTTGCACTGGTATTTACTCCTCACTTGGTTTAACACAAGTTTGGATTCTCCATAGATCAAAAGCTCTTTGACTTTGTGCTTCATAGTAAGTTGTAGTCCAATAATAAGAGCTTCTTACTTGCCAAGTTATTAGTACAAGGAAATTTCAACCTATAAGATGCAAGGTAGTGTTTGTATGTAGGGCAGCTCCTAATCCTAATTTACATCTAGCTCCATCAACATGTAACTTCTATAATCTAAATATTAGAGGAGTCATTTTAGAATTTACATTTTATGAAATTTATAGATGAAGATTCTATGATCATAATCAAGGAAGTTTACCCTTTCATTAAATACACTATACTCAGTTATCATATGTTTCATCCTCAACTCTCTCTCAACCCTTATTTGATTAGGAACACCCTTCCATGGAAACCACAAATGAGAATAGTCAATAGACATGTACCCATTCAAAGTTTTGGTCCATTACCTACTTAAAAGTAACCCATAAGCACTAGAAATGTCTACTACTTGAATGTCAATAAATTGTTGAACTCTAAGTTCACTTGCTAATTGAATATGCACATTAACTCTCCAATGACTTTGAATTTTGATTTATCTAATTTTTTGACTACTCAATTTGACTTGATTGGGTTTAGCCCAAGTTGTTCACAAATTCTAGTAGGCATGATATTAGATGAAGGTCTAAAATATAGTAGAAATTTATGGACATTCTTACCAAACATTCTATCTGTGAGCAAAAAGGGTGGAGACTCTAATTTTTCCACTTATATAGTTACATTGACAATATCATTCTTGGGTGGCTTTCCATATTTATTAGACAAAGATTCCAAGACAAGGTCTCTTTGCTTAGTTATCTATGTCAGTTCATGTAGATTGATATTTTCCTTGATTTTCTTCATGTCCTCAACAATATTATATCTAGTCTTATTCAAAGGTTCAACCATAGACTTAGAATTTTCGGGTGGCTCAGGAATAGCCTCAATTTGAGCATACCTTTGACCAATTACTGATGCAACATAACATAAGCCCAAGATTTACCAAAAATTAGGCAAGATTTAAAGGAAAATATAAAGATCGTAAGTAAAATTCAATATTACTTAAAGATTTATCTATATTAATCTAAATTTCATAAACAGATTCAAATACAGAACAAATAAAATGAAGTAAACTTAGAATACTTTGATTAGTATAACACATCACAAACTAAAAACATCACGAACATGAAATATAGCTCATTTATCCAATAACCATTCAAATCTAAGACATTCACCTGTAATTGAGAGAAAGTATAAATAATATAAAACAACACCAAATAATCTTTGTAGAATTCCAATTGTATTAATTGTTCTTGTATATAATTACTCAAAATCCCTCTCTTTATAAATGGTAACACTTACCTATTGCTAGAAGACATATGTGATGTACCATTCATATTTATTTCAAAATTTTATAAGAGGTAAGGAAAAATATCCTTTTACAAATATCGCTATAGTAGATATGGTCATTAGGTGCTTATTAGATCAAAAGACTAATATATGCTAACAAAATAGCATATATAGTTTACAAAAGAATAATCTTGACTTTGTTCTTGGGTTGGTGGGCCCCTTTGATCACTTAAGCTAAATGAATTATTTTACCTTAGTGTATTGTTCTTTTATTAACTCAAAATACACTATGGACTTCATTAGACTCTTTTATTCCTATTCAACCAATGTATCATATTCTTTGTTACTTCTGATGGTGACCTCTTGTAAGCACCATGCTTCTACTATCTGCTCTCTTATGGAAAATATGACATTAAGTACCTTTAAATTATCTTTATTAGATTGGCCTTGGTTTTCATCCTTGATGCCTTGGATGAAGGCTTGGACTCCCTACTAGAATTCCATGTCTTGCATTAGGCCGATGGTAGTAGGTTGAGAAGGGGTCACCAACAAGGTTCTTAGTAACTTCCTAATTATGTTCACAAAGTTCTTGTATTCCTCTATGAATTCATTGGCATTATTGTACCATGAAATTAATTCATGTATTTGATCCACCAAGATACCTTAAATGGCATTGAATTGCCTTTCTTTAATGATCTTGAAATCGAGGGGATTTTTAGTGACGTGTATTTTGGTCAACGCTATCACCTAGTCTTTGGTTTCTTTCCATTATTGTATCCATGTTTGTGCTTTCTTAGCTTGAATTTCCAAGGTATTAATCTTGAGTTTGATGGATTTTAATCATTCAAATTCATCTAGAAGGTAGTTAATTAACACTTTTAGTAGGTCCTTTGTAATTGATAATGAGACTTGTGCCTCCAAGTCTTTCTTCTCTTTCTCCAAGTTCAAGATTATTTTCTCCATTTCCTAAATTCCCACCATATCCATTTCTAACTAGGCTTCCAATAGACTTGAAATATATTATTTATGAATGGGGTTCTCCTCTACTTCCTAGCCTTTGACTAGAGTGAATCCTACAAATGGTTCCACTCTTTGAAAAGTGAACTCTTTAGTTCCAATGGTTTCCTTATTTATAGTGACTTTCTCCAATCTAGCAGTATCAAGGTTAAATTATACCTTAGGCTCTACTTTTAAAATCTTTCAAGCCTATTATGTTTTGAGAATAGCCCCACTTGGTTACCTTGATTTATTTCTACTCTCCTTAGTAGCCTCAATCATTCAACTCTCTTCTTGCTCCTTCATGAGCTCTAAGATCCAGGGTTGGACTTCATCATTGATTTCAACATTGGTAGTGCTATTAAAAGCCCATGAATGCATTTGAGAGGGTATCTTTTAGAACTTCCCATTGATGAACCAGTCAAGGATGATAGGTCCATGTATGGGAAATTTATCACTAAACAAGTTTACCTCACTTATTGGGTGAACAAAATTGGGTTTTTTTGGGCCTCCACAAACCAAAATAATATATATCTCCCTCTTTATTTTGGTCATAGGGACCAAATCTAAGGAAACTCCTTTGGATTTGTCTATCTCTTTAGCTTGAGGCTCCTTCATCTTCATCCCCTTCCTTATCTAACCCATATGCATTAAAAAGTTCATTAAAGACTTATTCCACTATTTCATAAAGTTCTAAGGCAATCGTGTTACGGTATTCCATAGGGGAAGGGGGTATTTGAGGTAGAGATGGGGTAGATAGTCCCTCTCCTAGCCTATGTTCCATCATTTATTCACTAGGTCTTTCAATTTTGGGCACTTTCTATTAAGGTGGTTGCTATTGCTAAGGTGGACCTTGAGGCACTTGGGGTGGCCCTAAAGGTTCACTTGAATTAGAAGGTAGGAAATGATATTATAAGGGATTCATTTGCCATCTCTTTCTTGATGGTTTTTCTTCCCTAAACAATATGTGTTCAAGCTTAAATCTATACTCCTTAAACCTAGCTAGCACTTCTTCAAAGTTGGAGACCTTTGTGTATAAGTGGTCATATGGACAAAATTGATGTTCATAAGTTGCCTTATATAGTTTATTGGATTATAGATGGGAGATCACATTTCCCTTTGGATCCCATGTCTTGAGGTCATCTAGTTAGAAGTAGGATACCTCTATATTCCTTACTAAGATCTCTAGTTGCTTCCATCCATGAATCATTATCTTCCCAATCAGATATGGGAAGAGATGTAGGATTCCTTACTTATTCTCTCTTCATACATGGTATATACCATAAAGGAGTTGATGATCTATCTCTTACTCATCCATCTTGATTGAGACATGCACTAGTAGCTTAAAGGGATAAGTTTGGCAACCTTTAGTTCTAATGAATATATAATCAAGATAGATCGATATGTCACCAATGGGTTCTACACATTTCTTTATTAGGGGGAGAACCTTGGGCATTGGAATTTTAGTAATTATCTTAGCTAGAGTGGGATATATGCAATCACAAATGAATTGTTTATGGCCTCTATACTTGAATATGTGAAATTTGGAGTAATGGTGAGAAATGGTAATATTGATATGAGGGGAGTAATTCTTGATGGCAAGAAAGTAAGTTGAGGACATGAAGGTGTCCAATAAGTAAGACATCACTATGAACAACTGACTCATCTTTCTTTTAATTCTAATGAACTATCTCCCTATATGGATACTTATCATTTCTCTAATACTTGGAGTCAACTTCTCTTTTATCATGAAATAGACATAGAAGACCCACCTAAGGTCAAAAAAGGATGTTATTTCTACTCTATAATCCCAATTTGAGAAATTCATGATGATTCTAATCCCTTTCCTAAATTATACAATTATGATTTTACCATCATGGTTTCTCATTACATGAGTTCCTTTATCCAGCCATGGTCTTAAGATATTACCTAAGTCATTCTTAGTGGTCCATTCCTTAATTTTAAGGAGGTTTATGTGAGTCCTTATAATCTTAGAGTAGCCTTCAAAATCTATTAGAGCTATATAGGCAATCCTCTTTGATGTACCCTCCTTTATTATCCAATCTTCATCTACTCTACAATTAATAAACATAAGATCTAGGATATCAATACAATGGATACCTTTGGTTTGGAAACTGCAAGGTGAATCCTAGACATCTGAATTACTACCAAATTTTCATGTCTCCTTTAAATTGTAATAATTCATTGCTCATTTAGGGCTAAGGGTTGTAAGAGGTTGATTGCAAAGAAGATTTTAGACCAGTTTTTCATACCATTATTTAAGGCTCTCACATCAGATTATGTATCCTTGTAACATCTCCCTTTAATGTCTATAAACAAATAAACCACAGCTTCATCTTTCCATTATTGTCTAACAACAACCATGTTCCTCTAACTAGTTAATTTCCCTTAGACTGCATGATCTCACTAAGTGTTTTTAGCTCTTTTAAAGGTGATTTTTAGCTCTTTTGAATGCAATTATGATTTAATTAGGCAAAAATTAGGGATTTATGTTGGTGATCTAGGGTTTTTTAGAGGTTTAATGGTAGAGGTAGTGAATTCATAATTTTTTTCATATTACTCCCTTGAAAATCCTTTTAGAAGCTATCCATTGGCTTTTAAACATGTCTTTTATTTTATACCATTGGACTAGATCTATGAGTGAGCGTGGTCTATTAATTTCAATCCATGAAGTATTTTCTAATTAGTCACATTCATTATGGTTTATCCTCATTAAAAATTCTTTGGCCATTTCACATCATTCGATCAAATCCTATGATGAAGCACAGACTGTCAGACCTGCAAAGATGCACATGAGTTAACAAACTTTAAACTTAATAAAAACTTAGGTTAAAAGTCTTTTATTAAGTTTTCATGTTAAAAAAGGAAAGGGTCCTTTTAAAGGGTTGAGAAATACATCTTATTGCTAAGATAAAAGTCTAGACTATCTTAAATTTTATGTCCTTGTGAATGTCAAAAATGTTCTCATGAACATCGAATGATAGGGATGAGGTTATCAAATTTAAGCTCATCTAATGTACTTAGAGGGCTTAATATTACACCTTGTGGTCATGTTTTATTGAAAAACACATTGTTTTTTTAGCTAAAATCATACTCCTTGGCCCATTTATCCAAGTCTTCAGGCTACGTGATCCCTTAAGTCCTTTCTTGATTGGTTGCTTGAATTTCAACTAGGTTGAAAGCCTTTGGCCATTTCATACTATTAGATCAAATCTCGTGATGAAGCATAGACTATCAAATTTATGAAGATGCACATGAATAACTAACTCTAAGATTTGATATGAATTAGGTTATAAATATGTTTCCTAAGTTTATTTATGTTCAAAAACACATGGGGTTCTTCTAAGGGTCAAGAAAAACATCACTTTTATTAGGCCTTAAGGTTATATTGCATTGAAAATTATTGATGATTTTGCATTGTCAAATTGGATCTATGAATAAGTGTGGGCCATTTATTGTGATCTATGTACTCATTAAAGATTGGTCCCTACTAAGAGCAAATACTAGGGTTAGGCATAAAACAAGGAACCTAGAAAGACTTCATGCAGTTGACCTTAAACATTTTCCAAAGGGTCACTTTCTCAAGAAAATGTCTTAACCAATTATTCTGAAGGGTAGGTTTCAAAAAAAATGAAAGGTTAATTTATTTTGGATAAAATATCTGTAAGAAATAATGTCTAAAAAAAATTCTTTGAAGGGCACTTTCTGCCAAAGTGGACTGAGAAAACTTTTCCAAAGAGACACTTCAAGAAACTAAAAAGGGTTACTTCAAGAAAGTGCCTCAAAGTCAAGATTTCAAAGGGTGATTTTATGTTTAGGTGGGATTATTTGCTTGCATTTTATTCATATCATCTGATTAGATTTATTTGGTTCACCTTGACATACAAATCACACTTAGACCCTTTCTAAAAGAATCAATTTCTCATTAATCTTTCCTACCAACTTTTGAATTCAAATGTTAGGGTTTTCTGCAAGAGAAACCTAGCCTTCTTTATGTAACCTTCAATTCAATCTTAAAAGACAAACCATTAGAAAATTTAGTCCAAAAACAAAATCATTATAACTAAGCATGTATAAAGCATATCCATTTCAAGTGGATGATCTTCATATTCTAAAAAATATAACCTCTTCAAGCAAGCTTTCAAGGTTCATATGTTTTTAATCATTCATAAGGATCCCCCATTTGAAAATTCAAGAATGTGGGGGGTATGTTGATCTAATAGATGATTATTAACATATTGATATATTGGATACATTAAATGTCATATGGGAATATTATATATAGTATAAAAAATTTATTAATTGGATATTTTTACCTTGTTAAGATATTATTGATGCCATATTTTGTGACTTTAGGAACAAATTAATGAGCCAGGCTTGATAGTGGGTTTCAACAACAAGGGAATGAAAAGGTTAAATATTATCAGAAAAATTATAATAGTTTATTTTGAATATATATTTAGATTCTAACCCTTTGATTATTCATTGAGTCATTTATGTCTTTATGTATCTATTTCATGGGTGTTCTTTTTTATATTATTTTTATATTACCACCTTGATTTATTATTGTGTAAACCTTGAATTTGAATTTCAATTTTGTTAACATTTATATCAATTGAATCTATTATCTTGATGTTGGTTATGAAACTTGTTCATTATGAGTGATCATATTTGGAGGTTATCTTGGTCTATTTGTGACTAGTTATTTGACTACATTTTGATTGGTTGGTTGATTTCTCTTACCATAAGGTTTTAATGAGTCTTCTTGTTGGACATAGTCCACCCATCTTTTTGGAATGTTAGTGATTATTTTTTCTTCCCTTTAGTTTTTTTGGAAATGATGTTGTTCATTTTATAAGTGGTCATGATGTCTTGACACCATACTATGGGTCCCTGACTTGGTCTAAGCAATGAAAACCATGGAGTGGAAATTAGTTAATGGTTAAAGTTTTATTGGTTAACCTTGATTTTAGATTAGGTCATGATGGCATGAACATAAATATTCACACCATTGATAAGTTTATTAGATCTTTATAATTTTGGTTTTACTTATTGTTTCTTGACTAGGTCAATACTATCAGTTTAGTGGTAGAATCCATGAAATATTGGGGGAGTGTTGAACTAGTTTTTGGAAGTTTTAGTGGTAGTTTATAGTTTCATTATCATCATAACTTAATGAACTTGTGTGGAATATGGAGTTACTCTATCAACACATGAAGTTAGTCTCTTATGTATAGGATATATCGCATGATGGAATTTATAGGTAGATAACTACTAATTTTTTCATGAAAGAAGAGGAGGAAAGCTTGTCAAGTTGTTGAAAAAAATGTGACTGACTGCATTCTATAAAAATAAATTAAGTTTAGTTAATGCTTTATTTTTGAGATGGGTATTTTTTGGTTGGGTTTTAAATGTTATTATAAGCATTGTAGGTGCATTATGAATTCAATAATAATTCATTTTAAACATACACTAATTTTTATTTATTTTGACTTGGATTTAATGGTTTTTTCTTGGAAATCATTAGGTTAATATTTTATAACCTGGATTGGATGGGTTTTGTTTAAGTGTGTTGGGTTGTTTTTTCAAATCCATGTAAGTAGTTTTTTGTATAAACATAATATTTAAAAACGTTATCAATTACTAACACTTTATCTCTTTTAGGAACCCATTGAGTCTTAATCTCTCTTAGCTTATGCTTTAAAGGGTGTACTAGGAAAGGGGTGGGTAGACCATTAGTGCTTTACAAGATTGTTTTCCCCTATACCACCACTTCCAATTTACACAAACATCTCTTATACACTTCCCTAAATTATGCCTCCTCACTGACATACTCCTCCAAGTAATTCACCACCTTATTTATCCCCTACCTAATCTAAAAATCCAATTTGACACTTACCAAACAATTTCAACTTGGGTTGAACCTATATTCAGATTAATGTTAGCACATTAGGGTCTAAGTTGGCCTTGACTAACATATATGGGGACCTAATGCACTTTTATCAATTAATGATACAAGGTTGAATTGGGCCAACATTATTGGCTAAAATTTCATAAAGGTTTAGGGTTAGATTAACTATATTTACATATCCATTTTTACCATTTCTAAAGAAGATAATAAGAAGAACATCATATATTGTGCATCTATTTATCAACCTTTCTATTTTAGAAACATTGTTTAGGGTTTCAATATTATAATTGGAAAAACAGATTTTGTCCTGTGGAGAATTATTTTAGTTGCATAGATAAATTGTGTAGCTTAGAGTTGACTTATCCTTGTTAAATTACATACCAAAATAACCTCTTGTGAATCACCTTGACCAAGGGAGAGCTTGAGGCTCAATGGGTCTATATTCAAAGGTAAGTTTTCTTAACTTTTTTACTCCTTTGTAAAAGTAGATAAATTTCCATTTGTTATCTTATATGCTCCTATTCCATGCATTAATATTTCCTATATATTAGATTAAGTATAGAAATTTTATGCATGTTTAGTTTTTATGTTTATTACCCCCATTTTCTGTCACAATATTTAGCGAGTAATAGATTATATTTTACATTAATTTGAAATTAATTTGTGAATATATATAAAAAATAAGACTTGGATAAGGTTATTGGATGGTTTTGCTTGACTAGAGGCTTAAAAATCCTCTTTAGTGATGTTATTATGATAAGAGACCCCTTGGTTATGTCTATAAAATCTATCATGATCATGACACTAATTTTATAAATATACTAACAAGTTAAATTATAATCATGGTTTATCATCATCGAGCTAGGATTGATTTGTAGATCAACTACATTTTACCTTGTATACATTCTGGTGAACCTGATGTGAATCTAATACTTGTATTTTTTTCTTTCATGCATTCATTTTATTATCATATTTTATATATTTATTTATTCATTACTATATTGAAATTATCAATATAGTCTAACATTTTATGTGTAGGTTTAACACACATTCAGTCCAAATCAACTCCATTTTTTCTATGTAGGTCTTCTCCAAATATTGGTGACTAGATTAATCAACTCAACATAGTCCTCTTCTTCAAATACAGGATTGTAGACTTCATCAACCCAATCAACTCTATTCATAGTTCTATTTTTTGTATACAAGTTTACAAACTTAGTCGAACTAGTCAACTTAGTTTGCACATTATATTTTATAACATAGGTTTTGTAGACTTTGTCCACCCAGTTGACTCTATTTGTAGAATATAAAATTTAGCTTTTGAGTAACATAACATAAAATTTACAAACTAACAATCTTCAAAATTACCAAGGTTTATTCTTACCTTATTTATTACTTATGTTTATCATTTACAATCTTATTTTTCACATTTTATAGTCTATAAAACTAAAATCTTACAACAAACTGGCTCGACCAGCTCAACATAGTTATTTATCTTGTCTTCTCTCTAGAAGACATAGTCAACCTATTCACCTATGTTATAGATCTTGTTGTTTTAGAATAGTAGCAACCCCGTCGACTCTATTTTTTACTATTTGCATATAGTGTCACCTGAACTAACTCTATAATCTTCACAGTCAAAGAGATTAACTATTTTCCTAGGAATTAATTTACTTTCCATTTTAGTTACTTGCATGCTTAGAGTAACAAACATAGACTAATTAAGTGGTTTTCTAATTTACCAAATTAGTCACATTGTTTTTCTCTTTTGCACACATTTCCAAATAGCTTAACACTAAAAAGCATTAAACATTTTTTTCACAAGGCCTACCTAGTTAGATCTCATCACCAAAGGAAAACTGACTTGTTTTTTGTCCAAGTATAAACACATGGTTGATGGTATTTATTGGAAAATCATTGACTCCCTTATCACTGCAAGATTATGAAGTGACAGGGTAGGCCCCAATACTAATAAATTACCATAATAAATATATGTAACTTTCATACCTAAACTACCTAAAATTATCCATAAATTACTTTCTATTTCCTTCTTATAGACAACTACCTATCACATTAGTTTCAAAATTTATTATAACTTCACAACATTCAGGAATTACTAATTATCTTGGCATTTACATTCAAGTTTTGTTTCTTGTTACTTTATCTTTATGTTTTGTATTGTAAAACTTTTAATAGCCAGAGTTAGTATAAGGTTTATGATGTGTGATAAAATTGGATCAAACACATTTATTTAACTTATTGTGTGCTTCATTATATTTGCTTAGTTATTATCTTGCAAAATGTTTCCCTATTTTAAGAACACAGTCATCCCTATCAATATAGTCTCTTGGATATTTTTAGGATTGCTTACCTTTAGTACATAGTCACTCTATATGACTATGTATCTTTTTACCTTGTTTAATTTCTCTTTATGGAGTATACTATTGACCTATATGACTATGTATCATTTTAGCTTGTTCTATTTCCTATCTTACATAACACACTCAACCTATTTGACTATGTCCTTTTCTCCTTGTTCTATTTCATGTATTATATAACATAATCAATTAGTTATATTATATATCCTATTAGTTGATACTTCTTTCCATAAAGTTTTTGACCTCTCTCCTTCATCATGAATTTCCTATTTGAGGATAATACATAGTTAAATTAGATAAAATGATGATTTTTACCAATCCTAATAGGTTTTCCAAGACAAAAATTATTTCACCTACCATGGATGAAAATAATGTCCATGTTTCCACTCACACTAACAATTATAAGACTCCTCATTTATTCTCAATACATAATCTTTTGTTCTGACTAGAATATGAGAATGATTTAGAGTATACATTTAAAATTCTCTTTTTCATTAATGAATTGACTAAACATAGAGTAAAAGACCATTTAACCATTAACAGTTTAATGATAGGTCCTCATATAGAAGATCCCTTTTCACCCTCCCCTACCTTTTCTCATGGATTTGGGGGAAATAATTTATTTTCATCTCAACCTTTTCCTTCTATTATGTCTCCTTCACACATCATGACATCTTATTTTATGACTTCTTCAACCTCCATGACAAGTATCTATACTAACATGGTAGGTTCAACTTCTAGTGGGCCTCTCCAAAGGACCCATCCACTTAACCATGACACTAGTTCATATTTTTATACAAATTCTAGTCCATTTTTTAATATTAATGCTTCTCATTCCACTAGTGATTATTTATCTACCAGTGATACACATGCCACTAGTGTGGTGCATGATACTAATCATAGTGAAACTCAAGATATTAATACTAATACTAATGCATCACATGTTGTGCACACTAGTTAAAATGCTTCCCAAAATAACCAACTCATATTACAAATAATTAAACAAATGCATACGTTATAAACCAAAAACACAAATTAGATGATGCAGATGCAAAACCATTTCATTCATATTCAAATCCAACATCAATAATTTTCATGGGGAGCATAATATCCAAATGCCCCCCATCCTACCTTAGGGATTCCCATGTTAACCTTATCCCATAACCATCCATGATTAATAAAATAACTAATAATCTACAAAATGAACTTATGGTGGCTCAAATTACTAATATCATCATATGAGGTATCACACCCACCATCACTTATAATAGATCCACCAATCCCACATTATATTTAAAAACATTTGGTTACCTTTATAAAGATTAGGTAAAACTTAACACCTTTACGACTACCAAAATATTAACTAAAACACTCCCAAGAGATTATTTATATTAGTACAATAAATTAAAAACCCATTCTATCACTAGTCTCAAAGACTTGGTTAACTCACTAGTCTAAAAATTCCAAACTAGTGATCTTCCCAAGAATAATTTAGCCCACTTTATAAATTGTAAACAACTTGAAATTGAAATGGTATAATCCTTCATCAAAAAATCTAGGAAATTATATAAAATAGAATAACACGGAATATTACAACTATTCAACCTATTCACTAATTTTCTCTACCCTAAATTATAATGTCGAGTTTGGACTCTTTCTCTAAGAACTTTGGAAGAAGTGCTTAACCAAGGTAAATAACATGACTTAATAATTCATCAATTCAAACCATCTCAAACTAAAATGGTCACTCTTTTTATCATTAAAAACAAAAACCATTATGTAACTAATGATGGTGTTACCAACACCTATGATGGTATTCACAATATTTAAGTAATCACTCAAAACAATGTTATAGAACATGCTCCCTTCCAAAAAAAAACTACTAATACATTTTATCAAACCCACCACATTAATGTGAACAAAACATTATCCATATTAGATATTTAAAAACATATTACAATACCTCTACCATAAGATCTTGACCCCACTCATCCTATGAAATCTTCCAATATATAGGGTATGATCCAAAAAAAATTATTCAATTCATGTAAGCTGGGGATACTCTCATGAGACATGTAGAAAATTATGAAATCTTTCTATGGTTTTTATTCTTGGTCCAAAATTTGATCATGAAACATATATTCAAAATCATCAACAATCATATGACATATATTTTAAATCCCATGAAACACAAAATAAAGACCAAGATTTAAATCAAGCTAATGTTCATCTTGTTATCTACAAAGATCCTCTTCCCAATCACCAAGATAACATAAATAAAACTAATACCTATAAAAATAATGTTGAAAGTCTTATAAACCTTAGTACAAATGAATGAAAATGGTTAATATGACTAACATGTGAAGAGTAGTTGATTTTATTGACTTAAACCCAACACCTTCACATCATACCACTGAATAGTTTTATGTCATTTAAGATAGTTCCCCATTCCATCTAATGGAATTGGGGCAATAGGAACTTATAACCATTTAGTAACTACTCTCAGCAACACCACTTTATTCTACCTTGTATACCATCTCTACTCTTTCTCCAACATCCACATAACAAGATAACATCCCCCAAACTTCTAATAATATTTTTTCAACCCAACCACAAGACATACTCAACCAACCATCACATCACCTAAAGTCAATCAACCCATTTGTAATCAAACCAAACTAAATACAACCTATCAATAAAAGTTTAATTGAACTTCCAACCCTCATTTTAAGGAGATCTTGCAATATTATTCACCTATATATATAAATCTTACCATGGGATTAGATGAATGTTATCCCATTTTAGAACTTTATCATCTCCCATATCAAATCCCTTTCTTAGAATTAATACAATCTTCTCCTTGTCATCAAAACTATCTAATAAATTATTTTTTGAAATGAACATCCCTCATCCTCCTCAAGTAGGATGTGAAACTATCAAATATGTATTTTAAGATAGTATACTTAAACAATATGAGGATATGTCTATACATGTTGATGAAATAGTGAATAAGTATTTTTTTCTTAAGTTTCCTATCGCTTCCATAATTCAAAATGAGATACTAATTATTGTGGGTGATCCTCCTCTATGCATTAACATCTGAATTGGTGATATCCAAGTTATGCATGCATTATGAAGGTTTAGGTACTTGTGTTACCTCCATTTAATTCATTAAGACACTTGGATTTATTAAATGTAACCTCAAATATACATGTAACACATGTCAAGGATACGATAGAATGCAAATGCCTCTTGGTTGCATTTAAATTCTCATTATCATGCCTCCCTTCTCTTTCTACATGAAATCTATGATCTTTAACTTTACACTTTCTTACAACATATTACTTGGTCAACCTTGGACCATCAACTTTCATACACTTGACTATGATGATAGCTATGATTTATATGACCCATTTTTATACATATTCATCCAAGCTAAAAATTCCAAAATTCTTTGATATTACTCTTCTTTATTTCAATCTTTATCTTTATACTTTAGCATTCCTTCCTTTATAGTACCTAATACTAGTCTTCTTACTATTTTCCATAAGGAAGAGATGGACCAATCATATAGTACTCATATATTTATAATAGATACGCTCATGGATCATGCCATGTTAGGACCTTATCAATTTTCTAGATACTAGGATCCTTATAGTTTGCTTCCTCTAGAGATGTTAGCTACTATTCTTATACTTGTCACATGGCCATCCTCACCTTTAAATGAGTCTATTTTGATTAATAATCCAATTTTACCTTCAAATGAGCATAGTCTAGTTTTATTCCATCCATAACATTTCCTTGGTGATGGATTTTTTATTTTATTGCATCTTGATCACATTCCTTCCTAATGGGAAAATTGGCCTTATTGTGATATCCATAAAGTTGATAATCATTGGACCAAAGATTACAATTTATATCATTTACCCTAAGATTCTCCTTCTATGTCTTTAGCTAGTAGGCCCCCAAAGCCTAA
Organism: Torreya grandis; assembly: GCA_037957365.1. NCBI lineage: Eukaryota > Viridiplantae > Streptophyta > Pinopsida > Cupressales > Taxaceae > Torreya > Torreya grandis. Next base: position 723,123 of record JARHVA010004046.1, read on the forward strand.
TCACAAATGTATCTATTGATTTCATGGGATAGATAACCACTCTTCCATTCATTACAAAAAACTTAGGCAATTTATTGATGCATTACATCCATCTACTTCTCAACCAAGAGACAAATCCATTCCTCTTCCTAAGCTCTTACTAGAGTTTATCCCTAACTATGGGTAAGGATAGTGTATTTATAACTAGTGTGATACACATCATACCAATCATTATCTTATTCTCTTGAAGCACCTTCATGATTACCCACATTTGACACCCACTTTAGTCATTCCTCCTTCCATCGGTCTCACACATAAGAAGGTTCCTCCTTCTCTACCATTTTTACATCCTTCTTTCTCTATAGATAATATTCTCATTCATACATCTATCCCTATCCTTTATTATCCCATGCAAAATATCCCTCATGAACATAATTCTTCATCATCTACACCTACATTTTTAGTTGAGGAGATTCAAAAGGAAGTCTTTTCATAACTTTCTATGAAGATTGATGAGACTCTGGCTGTTGTCAGATTAAAGCTTCAAAAAGATTTTTTGGATGTCATGGATAATATTTGTTGTAAAATTTATTAGTATTTGTGAACATGGCATGGTGTTATTTTACATTATTATATGTTATGACATGGATTGGATTTGTGATATATATATATATATATATATATATATATATATATATATATCGTATACACTTGAATATGTGTCAAATTTAGTTTCACTTATTTTTTTTACATAGATCATTATATTATGTTTTATGTGTTTTTATATGGTTTCATTTCCTTTCATCTTTCTTCTGGTTTCTTTTTTATTTTCATTAATGCACACTTATGTTTATGAGTTCACTTATTTCATGGATTATTTTTATTTTACAATGATTATTTTCTATTTTATCTCACTCAAAAATTAGATAACTATTATTGTGACTTAGTTTTATAAACCTATATTCCTTTAGTAATATCTCACTACCATATGATTAAGAAAATAAGAATTCTCATTGTACTACTATTATTTACTGATCTAATTTTATCTCCATTTATTCCTTTAGATTTTTTTCACATACTAAGTATACATACAATAGAAAATTGATATTACATATTGGTTCATAGGTAAGCCTAAGTGTTTAGTTAGTCATATCTGTGGATACTTAGCCTCCTTAAAACCAAAGTCTAAATATCATTCACGTGTATCACTTCTATCACTCATGATGGTTACTCTAATTCTATATGGAAAATGAATCATAAAATCCATAAAAAGTTAAAATCCAAATCATTTAAACAAAAGATAATGATTCAAAAAGGCAACATAAAAATTCAAAAGTTTAATCACACCAAAATTCATGATTCATAGCACATCTCTTATTTCTAATCAAAAATCAAAATCCATAATTGGCCTCATGATAGAGTCGAGGCCCATTTGGGTGTGGTAGGATAATAGATTAGGATAGGAGGATTAAAAAAATAAATAAGTGATACCTACTTTCTCACACAAGCACAAAATATTTAAAGTAGACTGACAACTCTCTAAGAGGTCCTGAGGAATGGCAAACATGTTGTGGGAAGGTAGGCAAATTTTAATTTTCTTTTTTATATAACCTTAATTATTTGATCTTATTATCTCACCCAATTGCCTATATGTATTTGCACTTATTGTGAATAGGTATCCTTTTAATTTTGATGGTCACTATACTCTTAGTGTTTCTCTCTTTTACCTAGTATGCCTCATGTTTCCAAAGGTTTTATTATAGATGTCTATATCTTGATTTCTACATTCCCTCTTTAATTACAATATTAATAATATTTTCCATTGAAAAATATTATTTTTTTAATTGATAATTTCCCCTAGGGTTTCCATTTGTTATTTGTAGTGTAATATCATGGATA
>JARHVA010004046.1:730000-795000 GCA_037957365.1 Torreya grandis
CTAAAAAAGGGATGGGTAGATGATTGGTGCTTCATAAGATTGTTTACCTCTATAACACCACTTGAAATCTACACAAACATATCCTATACACTTCCCTAAACTATGCCTCCTCCCTTACACACTCTTTTAAGTAATTCATTGCCTTATTCAGCCCCTACCTAAGATAAAAATAATATTTGACATTTATCGAACAATATCATCCTGGGTTGACTCTGTATTCAAATTAATATTAGCTAATTATAGGTCTAGGTTAGTCTTAGTGAACCCATGATAAGACCTAAATTTTATCAATTACTGATACAAGGTTGGATTAGGCTGAAACTACTAGCTACACTTTTAGAAAGGTTTAGGGTGAGATTAAATTATATATACAAATCCATTTATGCCATTTATTTAGAATAAAATAAGAACATAATATATTACACATATGCTTATCTACCATTCTACTCGATGAGTATTTATTATGGTTTTAATACTACACTTGGAGATACTGATCTTGTCTTATGAGAAGTCTTTTGGATGCATAGGGAATTTATATAGCCTACAACTGACTTATCCTTTTTATCCTTACATAACACAATAACCTCTTGTGAATCACCTTAGCCAAAGGAGATATTAAATTTAAATAGGTTCATCTTCAAAGGTAATTATTCCTAACATTTTTCCTCCTTTGTTAAAGTAGATAGATTTGCAATTGTTAGGTCATATTATTCTCTCCCATGCATTAGGATTACTTATATATTGGATTAATTATAAATTTTCTATGCCTATCTAATTTTTATGTTTATTACCCCCAATTTTTACCATAATATTTATTTATCACTAGATTATATTTTACTTTTCACTTACTTTGTGAATATATAGAAAACATATGACCTAGATAGGGTTATTACATGGTGGAATAGAGTCTCTAGAACCCTCTCTAGTGATGTTATTGTGATAAGGTACCCCTTGTTTAGGTCTAGTAGATACATCTTGGTCATGACCTTGACTATCTAAATGTATCAACAAACATAAGTGTATTTATGGTTAATCTTATTTGAGCTAGGATTGATTTGTAAATTAGCTGCATTTTCCTTATATATAGTTTTCACTTAGTATGCAGTGTTGGTTACATTTAAGATTAGTTCAAATAGAGGTTTTTTATTATGGAGTGTCTATTATGGAGATTCAAACTCTATTATGAGTAGGGTTTACTACTTGGCTATGTTTTTACTTATTTATTTAATGAACCCTTAATGCATGACCAAGTTTTATACAACTATTTATTTGTTTTTATTGAAGTTAAAAGAGGGTTTTAATGAGACCATACCCATACAAAAGAACCACCACTATGGCCAGGAACATATAGTAAAGGATTAACAAACATAATAAATAAACTTAATTCCAATATAAATAAACATCATAAACACAATAGATAAGTAACTGATACACATCTTTCATCATAAAGCAAAGATAATTAACTATGAATTTTCTTCCATTATTAATATGTCATGGACCACTCCTTAGTCATACTCTATAAATTCTTATCCAATCTGACTTCCATTTTTTCCTTTTCAATCATAGTATTGACTCCTTTAATCTTCTTCTTAGGCTTGGTTCCATCCTCATTTTAATTTTTATTATAAAAAAATATATATACAAACCTTTCGTACTTTGCATTGCATTGTTTATCGTTACCTTACTAAAGCTTACAAGAAGATTGAGATTATTCTTAAGCTCTTTGTTTTCCCTCTCCAAATGTGAGTATCCATTTCCTCTTATTTATCCCTGGTACAACAAGTCTCATCTTTCTTATTTAAATTATTGATCTCCTATTTTAGTTGAGTATAATCCTTCATAAACCATCGAAGGAAAGCCTTATATATGTTCAAATCATCCTCCAACACTTCAATTCTAGTTTGATTATTATCTATATCCTTTAGTGAGTTCAAATCAAAGTTGGGATGAATATTAGATTGAGGATCACCTATTTTTACACCAACATTTTCATCATTACCTCTACTCCCTATCACATCCTATTTTTTGCCTTCCCCACTGATAAGAAAATGAGTCTTGATGGAATTATCTTGTTTCTAGATAGTATTATTTTCATTTTCCTCTAGATTAATCATATAATGTGGGTCTTAAAAAACCTTATCATTAAATAATCCCTCTTCCCTATACTCAACCCTTTTATGAGGTGAAATCAATTCTTTGACATTCTTAGGTTTAGGTTTAGAATAACTTATTAGAATTAATTTATAAGGACCAATGAGAGATGCATTCAAATGATTCTTATTAGCAATGGAATAGTGATGATCATGGTTCTTATCTTGAAAAAAATGTGTATATAAGGAAAATAATCACTTAATGCAACAACTCTATTTTCTTTCCCATTTGAACCTGTTTGACATAATGTTCCAAGGAATAAAGAATATAAAAAGGAATGCTTATAGGGATATTATGATGAAGATAATTTAATAATGGAAGATGATAGTAATTCACTACTTTGTAACATCCATCAAGGGTAATATACCTTATTATTTTTTGAGCCACTTCATCGAATGGAATTTGGAAGTCCTCCCTTTTAAATCCCCCTTGGAAAATTTTGAGCCTTTCATCACCAAAAAAATACTTGTCCTTCTCATACTCAAGGTTTTTAGTCAATATAATATATTTATTCTCTTCAATATTGAGCCTTATAACCCTAAAAGTTATCTCCTCAATGATTTCTACTAAAATGTTATGGATATTGACCACTTAGTCTACCTAATTATTTTCAAATTGATGTGAGAGATGTGTATCATATCCAAATATACGATCAATAAAATTGGTAATAACCACTATGTGGAATATTTTACAAATATTTGGTTTCTTTTTAATATGATCAACATTCATGGGTTCTACTCTGTTTAGATGTCCTCCCTTGATAGAACACCTATTTGTAGACTTTCCCAAAATTACACTTGAAGGGAAACTAAAGTAATTCAAATTGAAAATGATAATAGCCTTTAAATGATTAAAGAGTTGATTTATTAAGTAATTGTGGTAGATATTATACCATTTTTTATTATTATTAAATGCCTTATTATTACTTTGCACAATGTATTCACCCATATCAAAGTATGGGATAACATGCCAATCTTGATCATAGATCTGACACTTTCATGATTAGAATGGTGATGTTACATTTGTCATTGATTATAATATCATTGACATGATTGGGTTAGACTTATAAATTGTTCTAAAATTTGAACTCAATTGCCTCTACCCCTCTATTATCAAATGTATCAACTAGCATATTGCCTTCTCTATAAGCATGTTGAAAGATAACCTTCTGAAAGACATTGCTTAACTAAATTATTCCATCTATAATATGTAATATATAATAGGTAACCAAATTTTTATTATTGATATAATTTATAATATTGAGAGATTCCTCCTCAATACAAATATTTTTTCAACCTATCTCAAGATCCACCTAGAACCCCCACAAGGATACTAATTCTTCCAATAAATTCTTTATTTGGAAGCCCATTATTCCCTCATAAGTAGTACTAATCTCTCCCTAATTATCCTAAATAACCCCTCCATCTCCTAAAAGTATAGGGTTCCCTTTAGAATACCCATCAAAATTCACTTTCACCAAACTAGGTTATGGAGCTAGCCATATCATAATTCTCCTCAAGGATACCTTAGGATTAACCAAAGGCCTATTCTAAAGGTTGAGTTACCACTCCTTAGCTACGGTTTCCTTAAATGAAAAGAAGAGTAGCCTTTTTCCCCATCCTATATTTTTAAAAATTTTAGATAAGAGGGAAAGATATTATAAGATAATCTAAAGAAGGGGATATTCTTATCTTAGAATATTATATTGTTTCATTCCTTCCAAATTCCCCATAGAATATTAGGGAAAGACATATTATAAATCTCCTTGAGTTCTTGGTTGACAAAGGGACATGACCAAGCTAGCCAAGCCTCCATAATATATGAAGGGAGAACCCAAGAAACACTAAATATTTTTATTAGAGATCCCAAAATATGAAAAATGTACACATAATTAAAGAAGATGCTATTAATAGATTCTAAAACATCCTCACATGGTACACATTTGTTTACCATAGTAAGGCATCTTTTAGTTAGATAATCCGTTGTTAAAATTCTAGTTTGAACACTCAACCACATGAAGATGTTGATTTTTGAAATAAGTTTTTTGTTTCATACCTGACCCAAAGGATTACCCCTCTCTATCAAATTATGAATCTTCAAATATATAGAATTGACATGATAATTTACATCCATTGAATCAATCAAAATTTGTTCATCCTCTTACTAAATATTTATGATATACTTAACTTTGAGTATAAAATAAAGATCTCAAATGATGATGGTTGAGCTAATATTAGCATTATCAAGGGTCAAATGTTTCCAAAATTTCCTACCATTACTAACCTATATGTAATCTTCCACCAATTCTCCTAAAATAAATGAGATAGGATGAGCAACTTGATGTCATGGTTTAAGAGTCTCAAGGGAATGATTTAAAATTCAAGGATCCTTCTAGAATCTAATATTATGTCCATTATCTAGCTTCTACTTGCATACCTTTAGTAAATTATCCCTATTATTGGAAAATAAATTCAAAATTATCAATATTTTAATAAAGGTAAGATCAATCAAGAAGGATATATGTGATTTATGTCCAAGATAGTTGGCACAAAAAATGTTTGCCCAAGGAGTTGGTTCCTTGAGGAGTCTCCAAACAATATTTGTGACTAACACCTTATTCATTGAAGAAAGATTTCTAATACTCAACCCTTAAAAGGATTTTGGTAAGAAGACCTTATCCCAAGCCACCAGACGGAATTTTTGAATATCCAAATTTTTTTCCTAGATAGCATTGGGCATTTTAGAGAGGGACATAATGTAGATAGGGAGACCCTATAAAACACTTTTTATGAGTAATAATTTGATCACCTGAGAAATTATTAACCCTTTCCAACCAAATATATTACCTTAAAACCTTTGAATTAGAGGGTACCAAAATTTATATTTCAATCCCCTTCTAAACAACAACATGCCTAAATAAATTGATGTAAGTTCCTTGATCTAGAAATTTAGAATATGTGCAATATTACATTGATGGATAAGTATTGTAATGACAAAAAATAAGTCACTTTTGGAGTAGTTAATCAATTGTTTTGAAACAAATATATAGCTATCATGAATAAATTTTATCGCCTTGGCCTCCCTAACCAAAGCTTATGCTAAAATAATCATATCATCAACAAATTATTGGTGAAGAAAAGGTTGAGCCTTTGAGGCTAGTTTAAAAACCTTCAAGATAATTTGTGTAAGTGAATTCATAAGGTTCATACTTATATGATCTTATATTATAATGAATAAGAAGGGAGACATAGGGTCACCCTGTCAAATCCCATGATCACTTACAAAAAATCTAGTGGCAAAACCATTAATAATGATAGGAAACATAGCAATTAAAATACATCTATAAATCAACCTTTTAATATGCTTATGAAAACCAAATATATTTAGAACTAAACCCAAGAAACCCCATTCAACCCTATCATAGGCTTTGTCCAAATTAATTTTAAAACTTAGACCTATTTATTTACTTTTAGCCACTAAGTGTGTCATGTCATGTACTACCATACTACCATCCTAGATTTGCCTTGATAATACATGTCTTCCTTGATTATAATAAATGATTTTATTCATATACAATTGAATCCTTAATGCTAGAACCTTCATAAATAGTTTATAGATAAAATTACACATGATGATAGGCCTAAAAGCTTTAAATTATTAGGCCCCTTTCTTCTTATGAATGATAGATATAAAGGAATTATTAAAATCTATAAGAAGTATATCAGATGACAAAAATTCATCCATCATCACCCATAAATCATGCTTAATATTATCCCAATAATTTTGGGAAAAAACCATTAGAAAGCCATCTAAGCTCGGCACTTTGTCTTTGTTCATCAGGAAAATAGTTTCCTCCATTTTCTCTTCATTATCATTTCCATTAATAAGAGTAGGGATAGGTTGAATAAAATATTTTGTTAAGTCTATGTCAACCACGAAATTGGGAGAAAAAAGATATTTGAATAATCTCACAACTTTTCCTTTAAAGTCTATAGGATTAGTATGAAGGGAGCCATCCTCATTAAATATTTTAGTAATTATATTATGACTTTTATTATTTAGCATAGTTAAATGAAAAAAATTTGTGTTACAATCTCCCTCCTTTAACCAATTATCCCTTAATTTGTGTCTCCATAATGAGTCCTCTTGATCAATAATGGAATGAAATATATCTATAACTATTTCTCTTGATGAAGGAAATATTAATTGAGGCCTTAGGAGCTGATACAATCTTCAAGACTAAGCAATTTTTATTTGATATCCTCTTTTTAGTGGAAGATATTGTCAAAAACCTCATGATTCCAAACATAGATTTTATTCTTAACATTTTTTAGTTTTTGAGAAAAATAAAAAATAGTTTAACTTGAAGCTTCCACATTCCTTTATTCTTACTAATATATCTAGGTAAGTGAACCACTTATTATCAAATTTGAATTGTGTTTTCTAAGTTTTAAAACTTGTTGAAATGTTTAGCACCAATGGATTGTGATCTGATCTAATCCTTGGGAGTGATGATAAGCAAAAATATTGAATGTTAAACCAATTGAGGGAGATGAAAACACAATATAATATTATTTGAATAATATTTTTACCAATCCTTTTATTCAAAAAGTTGAAAGTATATCCTCTAACATATCAAACAACCCTTGATGATAATAAACTTAGCTGGATCCTCTATACTATTGAATAAGAATTAGACACCCTATTTATTTTCTCCTAAACTATTTAGGTTGTTGAAATAACCCACAAGAATCCATTTAGATTATATGCATGTGTTTCTAAAAGACACCAAATCAAACCATCCTCTTCTTTGGCCAATAATCATATTACGAGCATAAATATTTAAAAAGATCCAAGAAATATCATACAAAAGATCAATAAACACAATTAATATATGGTGCCTATTTTCAAAAATAATTTCACCCTTTAACCTCTAATCATCCCAAAATGTATCAATGCCTTTAGACACTCCCTCAGATCCTACACTAGATAACATTGTTTCCTTCTAAAGTTGATTATTTATTGTCTTCAATACACTACTAGCCATTTTCATTTCTTAGATAAAAAGAGTAGTTGGTTGATTATTAATCCTCATATCCCTCAATCTTTTATGTTTGATCAAATGGTTTATACCCCTAATATTACTTTACATAACCTTTATTGATCCTATTTAATCTATTTCCTAGTAGATTATCTACTCGTTTTAAGATTTAGAATTGTTTGATAGTCATTTGCTATCTCATTTTCTATTTTATTCTTTCTAGTTTAAGCTAATGAAAATATTCCTTTTTTTTTTAATCATGTATCTTTTTCCCTCTTATATCCATGTGAATTAAAGTGCTTCTCCTTTTTAGTATAATCTAGCTTAAAACTTGTGGAGATATAAGAAGAAGATATTCTATTAGAGAATTCTTTTTTCTCCTTGTCATTATCTAAAATTGTGTGATCCGAAGCTATGTTGTTAAAAGTACCTTTTAATGGAGAAATAATTCTTGGGGATACACACACCATATCTCCTTATTCCATATTTTCCAAACATTGGAAAATATTCTAATCCACCAAGGATGCATAATCTATTGAAGGATTTATATAATTTTGGAGAGATGAAATCATCTATTTCAACTTGTTGAGACTAAAGTGGCTTTGTATTTTTTATTGAAAGTTTCTTGAAATAGTTATGTTATTTCACCCTTTTATAAACTATTTTGACACTACCTATATCACCTCATTAAACTCTAAATAATTGACATTGTCCCTTATGTTAACCTCTATTGAATCTGGCCTATTTCCTGATGTAGAAGCATCTAAAATCTCAGGAGATGTTTTAGTTTTATCTAGGGTATTGATAAAGTGATTATTTAAAGAATGATAATTGAAAAGAGTATGATTTTGATAACAAAGAGGTTTATTCTTAAATTAAATATCTTATGTGTTGGTATTAGGTTTCCTCAACTAAGTACGTTGATCATTTTTGAAAATAAAAACATTACCTTTTTTACAAATGAGGGCCAATTTCTAGTCATATGTCTCAGCTTCATGCATCCTTCAAATTTTAGTAAAGATTATTGATATTCAATTTTTTGAATCAATTATCCACTTGAGGAATTTATAATAAAAAATGGGGTAATTATTGATCCATCCTTGCATTGACATAACATCAAACATGAACCATGTGGGTCATGGATTTAGTTACAGAGTAAATGATGATCAGATTTCAAAAAGTTGTTATACTAATGAATATGTCTTCTTCCCAAAAATATAAAGGTAGATTAGGAATACACACACGAATGGGCATCTTATGAATATTTTCCTATTCTAGGTCAAAGCTTGCCTTCCTTTTTTCCAAAAAAATGCTAGATATTCACATGAACAAAGGGACTCCTACCAAGATATGAGAAATATATTCATCACTAGTAAATTTAATCAAGAAAAAGTAATTAATAAGTGATGAAATGTCCAAAGATCCTTTTATTTTCTAGTAGATCTTGGCCCAAGCCATGAATAATTCTATGTTTGGTTGTGGACCAAGAAATTTTCCCACCTAATAAGAAGACCACCATAAAGAAGCCTTAGTTTTTAATTTATTAGGAATAGAAATATAAAATCCTCTCAAGTATTTAATTATGGACACATCTATAGATGCATATACTTTGTTGTACTCACCTATATTTCCTTTGATGTTATCTACCCATGAACATTTTTTGGGGCTTACATGATGCCTAGAGAATCCTAATGCTACTGATTTATCCCCTACTTGAGTATCTATGGTAAAGAGAGGTGTATCACTAACCTTTACATTAGGTGTATCATTATTATGTAAATTTTTTATTAAGGCATATGTTAAGGCACACTCTTCAATCCCAAATCCATGAGCTCCACTTCTAACCCACTTAGGTCCCCTTTACCATCATTGGCAATTTTTTCTTCCATTGCTAAACTTGAATGTGAACCCAAATCCACTTTTCAAGAAACTATGTTGATTCTATAAATTTGTTACTTTAAGTATAATTTTAGAATTTTCTAACAATAATATTGCTCATGACTATTTAGTAATGTTGTAGACTCCTTATTATTGACTAAGTTATTTTGTATAGTAGGTTTATGATGGTATTTTTAGCTAATTTTTTCTTTGTTTATTTTCTTTACACATTTTGGGTATGACATGAATTTGAAAGTTATTTTATTTGAGACAATTTGAGTTTCGATTATGGTTCATTATGAAAGTTAGATTGTCATCTTTGTTCGATCATGTCAATCTATTTAAGTGCTTGAATTGTGTTATTTTATTCTTGGAGAACATAGTTGACTATGCTTATCTTCTTATATGATTATGATAACTTATTTTCATTTGGGATGAGTTTATATTGGTTATTTTTTTTTAAAATAAGGAAATATATTAGGGTTGTTTGAACTATTTTTAGAGAGTTCATTAATAGCTTAAGATTCTTCAATTTAGAGGCTAAGGTACTTGAGTTATTTACAAGTATTGTAAATTATAGATTTGATGGATTTAAATTGTAACTTGATTTATTTCATGAATATAAAAATGGAATCCTACATGCTTCATCATAACCTATTATGATACTTATTAATGCATGATTACTTTTTGCTTGGATGGAAACTATTGATGAATGTGGGTAATTTTCCTTTTTGGATTTCTATTTCGAAGCTTGATAAATATTCATGACTACTAGTTGGTTTTTTTAACCATTGATTTTTGGAATGAAACTCGTCAATGGCTTAGAATATTGATCATACTCTCAACCTTTACCAATAACCCAAATTCTTATCTCCACCATCCAGCTAATGGATGGGGTGGCTAGGCCCACCAATGGAGGGCTCATTGGGATAGAAGGGTGGGGTTTTCCCCTTGTAGAATGCATATTTTTATCACACATTTATATGCATATTGGTGGCATGTTGGATTTATAGTTATTTATTATTGTAAAATACACTTTGGGTGTTTTATATGTAAATTGGTTACAAGAATATATTTTGAATTTAAAATTATGTTATATATTCATAAATATTAATATTTGTGTTGATTAAACATTGATCAAGAGAGTAATGTTAATATTATATGTTTCTTATTTACATAAAGGATGAAATAATGCATTTCATATAAATGGAATTATTTAAATTTGTATTTATGTTATGCTAATGTAATTATTAGGTCAAAGTTATGGGTGAAATAATATATTAATTAAATTGTTACTTTACTTAACTAATGATTATAATGCATTTATACATTAGTTTTTATTCCACTAATGATTATTAGAATAATTGAAAATGATATATTCTTATATATTAATAATGAGGTATGTAATATGGATTTTTTTTTGGATATAATGCTACAAGCATTATGTCTTATGTGTTTTTACCTTATAGTCAAATAGATTGAACAGTTAACTTGTAAATGAATGTTTGATATCTAAAATTGACTTAAGTTCTAATAATTATTATATTATTGTAAACAAATTGTTGTATGTTGTTAATATGTTGAGTTATTTGATGTTGCATTTTATGCATGCTTTATTAGACTAACTTATCATTGATTTCATGGAAGTTATTATTTATTTGTTAGTCTTCCTTTTTCAAAAATACATAGAGTTGAAAGAACATACATCCATTCCACTTAGATGTAGTGATCAAAAGCATGAAAACTTAATTATAGTGGTAGGCATGTTTTTGATTGATTTACATTGGTTTAATAATGAAGTAATTATTTGTGGACCAAAATAGGATGGATTGTTATGTTACTTAAAGTGTTAATATTTATATTGTATTCAAGCTTTTGTTGATTATTACTTAATAAATCATATTATAGAATCATGGGATTTATTAATATTGATTTAAATATGACATTTGAATATTATGGATATGCTATTAATGAACTTGTATATGTCCATTTTCTTGTGTAAATTGATAGTTTGTCAAAATTCAAAAGATTAATAAGCATGGTTGTTGATTTCAAAATCAGGTAATATGATTTCTATTTGTATTTGATTTTGAATAAAATTATGGTAAATAAAGTAATATTTTTATAAATATGTAATATGCACTTTAATATTTTAAATTGTGCTATTACTTTATTATAATATAGACTCCATGATAACTAGATACAATATAGTGGGAAAAATGTTCATATCGTGTCTATAGGAAAGTCAATAGATGTTTAGTTTTATATTTATTATTTGGATTAAACCAATTGATTTTGTTACATATGGTTGTAATATATTATTTTTTCATACCTATTATAGATACTAAAATCAACTTTATTTAGTAATCTAGTCTTGTACACTTATAAATATCCATTACGGTTCTACCTTTCAGTTATAGACCTTCCCATTGTTGAAAGGCTCACATTCACTATTATTTTGTGCCTAAATTGATTATCTCTTTATCTGATCAATGTTATTCAAATGAATAGGCAATATATACTATGAAAAAAGACTTGAACCTAATTATTATCCTTCACTACCCATTTTGGACATGTACCTATTCTCTATATTTTCAAGACACTTGTGTCCAAGGTGGACATCAATGATGATGCAAGTGTCCAAATTTATTAAAAATTATATAGTGCATAAAATTCATCTATTTTATAAATGAAACATGTCCTAAAAGTTTACCTATTTGATTTATAGCAATATATTTTTAAAATAGATTGGTATATATACAAGATCAACTCCCATTCATTGCACACCTAACAATCACTTGGAAATCACATATACATATATAAATAAACATTCAATTAAGAATTCAAGTGATCAAAAATTCCATGTTAATCCTTATTTATATTTTATTCATAAGATAAATATATCCACATGTTTGAAGAATTAAAAGAGAAGCTAGGTCACTGTATGCCATTTTTTAATCACACACTGCATCTTGATACACACATAATCCAACACATAAGGGAAAATTATGTAAGTTATAGGCTCTATTTTGAGTATTATATATATATATATAAATATATATATATATATACATATACATATATATATATATATATATACATACATATATATATATATACATACATATATATATATATATGTATATATATATATATATACATATACATATATATATACATATACATATACATATACATATATAGATACATATATATATATATATGTATATATATATATATATATATGTATCTATATATGTATATGTATATGTATATGTATATATATATGTATATGTATATGTATATATATATATATATATATATATATATATATATATATATATATATATATAAGGTTCCCATGAACATTAGGGTCTTTTGGGACACTAGACACCATTAGCCTAGTAGCCCATTTTTTCCACAATCACTCGAAAGGTGAGGAAATCAGGGTTTGATCATTTGACAAAGAGTGACATCATGTGTGTGTGATATAAATACATCAAAATAAAGGTGAAAAAAACCTATAAGGCTTCAATTTGTTACATCTATATCCAACCAATATTATATATAGGACATATGTTTCAAAGTTAAACTCCTACATTAATGCAACTATATAGATCTAATGCAAGTGTTTAAGGTCACACAAATAATATTCCTAGAATTTGATGAGTGTTATAAGATAAACTTCTAGTTTAATCCTATTCTATTCTATTTTAGACCTGTAGGATAACAATAAACCAAGCATCAATTTTTCCCTTTTATTACAATATCTATAAAAAGTTATACTTTATTATTTTTAGCAATATCAGTTGTATAAATTTATAATATTACAAATATGAGTTTATATTAACTATCTTAATCATTATATTAGTTAATCATATTTCTGTAAAAGATAATATAATACGCCATAACCCTAAATACCCCTTTATTTAAATTTAGGGTTAAACATTTGGTGAACTTGAGCTTTGTGTCTTTACAAACCTAGTCTAATCTAGGGTTTCTAACCTCCTAGGATTTCAACTTATTGTGATGGATTTTTTGATCTAAAACTTTACCCTAGGATTTTACCCTCATATTGTTTCCAATATTCATGTTCATACTCATCAAATTTACTTATTCCTTAATTGGCACATTTTAGCCTCAAAATAGCTCCATTTTAAAAATCACTCATAATTATTTTATACTTCAATTAGTATACTCAAAACCCTATTTTTGTTTGTCCATATTAGGTATGGATTTTTCAAGTTTTATTAAATATTTTCAATCAAGGTAAATAGTGTACTTATTTTCTAATTAATTTTGGGTTTCATAAAAATAATAGTTTATTAAAAATCCTCTCTCATATCTTTGAAATAAAATTATTTTTTATATATATTGTTGATTTTTAATTGGGAATATTCTAGGTTTTGTTTATGAAGCATTACACATTCTCTGACTATTTATGATTCATAATAGATCAATTTTTAAATTCCATATATTTTATTTATAATTAGGTTGATATAAAAAACCCTCTTTTTTTGCCAAAATATTGTATTGATTTTTTAAATTTAGCATTTTACTAATTTTAGTAAATTTAGACATACATTTCATGCATTGTGATTTCTTTTCGCCATTTTTATAGGTTTTTATCATTTCCTCTGTTTCCTAAAAAACCTTTCATAGATTCCAAAAAGTATCATCTAATCACTTTATATTTATTTGGCTTGTCATTTAATATCCAAACCCTATCTTGTCATGGGGTCTTCTGATTTTCCTAATTACTATAATTATTCATGTCTAAAATTAATTTTCATTATTAATTATTCTTACCATTTTTATATATTTTCTTTCGTAATATTATTAGTCTTTGAAACATTTACAATGGCTAGAAAATAACTTCTTCCTCTTCATAACCCTAAGGAGGGTGATAACTACCATCCCTATAACTAAGTCTATGTTATTAATTATTATATGTGTAAGGTGTCCCATCATATAATGTCAAAATGGGGTAGAAAACAAACTCTTATTAAATCCCTATATGTTACATGTTTGCATAGTCAATCTAAAGCACTTAGGGCTTATGTTTATGAAGCCCTAAAATATTAATTCATCCTTATGAGAAATTTAAAAGAGTCACAAAATTAAAATCAATATTTTAGTTTAGAGGTGACATCATTGAAAAATCATATTATACACATACAAAATCAAAAATATGCTAGTGTTAATCATGTGTTTACATTTTTATCTAGTAAGGTTTCAAATCTAAATGAACAGAGAAAATAAAATACATCTAAAAAAATTAATTCAAAAAATTACCATAAGGAAACTAAGAGTCCAAGTGAAATCCTAAGGAAGATGCTTATAAAAAAACATTATCCAACTCCCTCCCCTAGATTCTTTAAGTAGATCATTTTACATATCATAAAATGCATGGGCATCATACAAATTATTGTTTTTCATTAAAGAAAAAAATACAAAGTCAAAAAGGTAGTGGTGATCATATCATTGATAAATATACCAACAAAACCACTAAAATTATGAGTATGTTTCGTAAAACACAAGTGTGAAAAGAGAAAATATGGTTAACAAAGAATAATTCATAACAAAAATAGTTTAAAATTCCAAATCTAGACCAAGAAAAGACTCAAAACATAAAACCATACAAAGAAAAGAATACAAATCTACCTCTCTATAATTATACTTATCTTTAAAAATAATATGGTTTTGCATAAGTGCACAAAGATGGGGGGTCAAAAAGTGGACAAAATTTCATGTTTAAAGTGTTGGAGATGTTTGTGTATGTAATTTTTAAAAGTGCATATGTGATTTTTTGACATAGGCTCAGTGATCAATGAGCCTAAAATATGTATTTATATTAATGTATTAAAATTTCATAGATGATTTTGACATATTAAAACCATGTATGTGGTTATAAAGCAAAAGAACCATAAGAAAATTTGATACTTTCTAATCAAAGATAAAGCATTGATGACATACATTTGGCATCGATGAAAACATGGCCAGGAGACAAAAAGAGGAAATATGTGGTTGAAAATGATACTATGGTAAGTAAAAAATAATACATCAACGCGAATTTGACAATGTCATGCCAAAAGAGAGGTATGAAAACATGTATTAGTGAATTTAGAAACAAAATTAGTTAATCTTGTTACATTTTTATTGAAATTGTTTTTTAATTTATTTTACATCACATTTAGAGGGTAATATGCCAAGTGGAAATGAAAAAAAAAACCTCAACCTCATATCCATCATATCATAAAAAACCCTCATATCCCTCATAACCCATAAAACCCTCATATATCTCCTAACCCATAAAACCCTCATATCCCTCCAAACCCATATAACCCTCCTATCCGTCCTCACCTATAAAACCATCCTGGCCCTCTTGTAGTTCCTAAAAATGATTTATAAACCCATATCATTGAAAATTATATCAAAGTTAATAATTTGATTAGGTAGTTGAGGTATACATGTGTAAACAATGCCCACAAAATTTCTCTATAAAACACATTTAAAATATTATTAGGTGAAATTAACTTTTTAATGGGTCAAATTAATAGGTGGCTTGAGTATACAAATAGATGTAGGGAATATTATTACAACAAATTATATAAAAAAAACTATAAGATATAAATATATAACCACCCAAATATGTTCCCTATTCCATTATGGTAAAAAAGGTGTGCTACTAGATGTAATGGCCAAACAGATTCCAATCCACTAGTGCACTCATAATTTGATCAAACATAATTTTGAGACTGATGGTGGATGGTCTTTGATCACCTACATTATAAAAATAATGATGTTTCAATGTATTTTTTGAGAAATACGTATTGTGATTTTGTGTTGAATTAAGTTCCAAACTACTATAATTTCTTAGAGTTATAAGGTAGAGGAAAGGGATTTGCATAGGATATGCCATGTACACATTGTGGACCTAATTATCTTGTGATATTATATATCAAAAGTCCACATCCTATTGAGATCCTAACCTATATGGTCAAGGTTAATATATATAATGATAACTTGTATGTGCTTAAGGAACTTAATTACACCCTTATTTAGAATGTGAGTTAATTTTCTCATACTCTTGATGGTGAGGGTAGACATGGCAAGGTTTCATCTAACATTTCTCCCTAATGAGCTCATTATTATAGATCATGTGGTGTTATATCCACTAGACCTAAGGAGGAGGAGGGGGAATATATTATGAAGCTTACTCATGGTGGTATTTTCATAGGATTAGAGATATTGATCTCACTATGTTTTAGTTGTCTATATTTTATCTAGACACCTTGGATACAACTTATTTTGTGTATTTAATTTTTTATTCATTGGAAAAAATTTTAAACTTGTTAAATTTTATATATATATATATATATATATATATATATATAATTTAAAAGTTAATAAATTTTTTTCATGTAGAAATCTTGATAAATTATTTGAATTTTTATGTTGCAACAATATTTTGAATGCCACATGAGCACATGTGTTGCTATTACTACACCTATATATACCTATATGAAGGTGATTTTTAAGGATTAATTAATGTTATGGTTCACTGTACATGTATGTTCTTGTATATATATGTTAAACTGACTAAGAATGATATTTTGTTTATTCATTTGATGACCACCCTAAAAACTCTTCCATCTATTTAAGAGGGAGAAAATTTAGGCATTATTTCTATTATTTCATCTACACAACAACTCATCAAGGTGCATGAGAGTCTTTTTAATATTTATGTTTAAATATGGATGTATGTTTTGTAGTTTTCATCTATAATTATTAAAATAGATGACACATGAAATAACTGTCTATGCAGACTCCACCAGTGATGTTTTATGGTCCTCTTAAAATGATTATCAATCATGATGTAGTATAGTTGACAATTTAATTTTTAAATTTTTATATTATATTTTGATGATTTATTTATTTGGATTAATTTCTTATGAGATGATTTTAAAAAATTTATTTTTGTGTGTGTCTATGTGTGTATGTGTTTATAAGGACCAAACCCTTTCCTTATCATGAGTGCATCACTGAACCCTTGGTGAACCATTTCAACTCCTATTTTATAGAGTTAACTCATTGACCCTATTGAGTGCCAGTCCTAAATTAGCCATGACCACTAGCTTGTGGTAAGGTAACCTATGAATAATTTTTTTATTATTTTAAAAATCTAACTTTCTAATTTTTAAGTATCTTTTTCTACTACATGTGTAAATTTTATAATAATATTTGCATATGAATAGTTGTTATAGGTTAATTTTGAGTAAAATAGGACTCGTAGTCAAAAATATATGACACCTCCAATTGTGAGCAAGGCATCCAATGGATAGGCTTCTATAAGCAAAGAAATGAGAGTGATGAATTTTGATGATTATGATCATGCCTTATGAAATTTTATTGTATGCCTATATGGCTTGATGTACAGTTGTTTGGCATTGTATGCCTATATGTGTTAAACCTAGGATATTATATTGTGTTCACATTTTATATGCTTTTATATGTATTTTATGTATATTATATATACATATATTTGACATTTCACTTTTTAAAAACTCATTGATTTTAGATTTTAGATTTTTTTTTAATTTATTACATATTATATTATATGTTCACATTATTGTAATTTTTTTAGCATTAAAAATATACCTTTCATTCTGTTGAATGTTGTTGAAATCTATAGGAAATTTACATATAATTAATACTAAATTGTTATAAAAGGTGTGGTAAGTGATCACAATGAAAATAGACCTATCTTATATTTAATTACTAAGTATCTTTAATATTTGTAGTTTACTTGTTCAAATGAAGTTTATTTTATGAAAATCCTTGATCTTATCAAGCTTATCCCATACCCATAATCTAACATCTATCCACAAAACACAAATAATCTTGTTAGGTCTTTTCAACTATACCTTTAGCTTATAAGACTCTTCATTTGACCTTGGTATAAAATCAAATGTTTATGGACTTATAAATGGTATTCCAAACTTTATAATGTTCTTTGACTCCATATATATCTTCAACAATCCTCTTTTATCAGTTTTCAAATAGAAAATAGTATTATGCCCTTTACACAGTCCTTTAGACCATATTATAAGGTCTATTACCTTTTATAATGTAGTACTTTTTTCAAAACCTAAGACATGTATGACTTAGAATGGCTTTCCTGTATTATTAATGTGATTATTTACTCAAATAACCATTTTTACAACTTCTCCTAGATTGGTTCCTTTAGGAAAATACAAAAACAAAGACATTTTTTAGTCCTTTCAAGACCTTGACACCTAGGTTTGTCATCTTATAATAGTATATTTGATCATTAATTATATTTTTAAATCATTAATAAGGGTTCTTAAATCCAATTTTACATTACTAAACTTTACAAATATATTCCATTATCTTCAATGTGATTAATTCTTGATCTTTAATGAAGAAAACATGGATTTAGGCCTAATTGTACAGGCCTACAAACCTTGAAGCTAGCATAAATTCATCATTAGATATTATATCAAATTTAGACATTATTTATTATATTTAAATTGATTATCTATATCTCCCACTCAAATTACAAGATCTTTCATTTTCTCATTTTTATGATATTCAAGTTTT
This sequence comes from Torreya grandis, assembly GCA_037957365.1. Taxonomy (NCBI): domain Eukaryota; kingdom Viridiplantae; phylum Streptophyta; class Pinopsida; order Cupressales; family Taxaceae; genus Torreya; species Torreya grandis. The sequence goes on from JARHVA010004046.1 coordinate 748,695, forward strand.
GGCTTCCTTAAACTCTATTTTTGGCTTATTTATAATCCTATAGGAACACAATCACCCATAACTTTAATTTTATGATTATTTAAGGATTTAAACCACATTAAATAGTTAAAATACCTCATTTTTACTCATTCTATCAAGTTTTATCATTTTTGGATAGTTTGTTTGTGAAATATAAAGATTTTTTATTCACTTTAACCTTATATTAGGGTTTACACTATCTTGAGATAGTTGAGATATAAAGAAAGGCACAATTTCATTTTTAATGGTTACATTTTGATTCTTTTCACTTATAATAAGGTTTGAATAACCTCTTTTTATCCTTCAAATGAATCATAAAGTTTGAACAATCTCTAAATGATCACAATGAACCAAATTCTTTCTAAATGTTTTAGACCTTATTTCTTATAAAAAAGACCAAACATTATTTTAGACCTTATTTTAAGTATATCACCTTATGATGAAAATTAGGATCATAAGGTATTCAATTTCTTGTTCATAAACTAGGATTGTATCCTTTTTTATTTATTCCAATTACTAAATATAAATTTTTAATATTATTTCAAAAGTTTATTATACTCCTAACAATTTTCTAACCCAACAAGACACCTTCACTCTTATTTGTGTTATCTTATTTAAGACAATAGGATAAAATATAGTTCTCTCTCTAGGAAAATTTTTAAGGTCTTTCACCTTATTAGTTTGTAAGGTCATTTAAAAATCATAATCATCTTGACTTGATATTCTTATCACATCCCTTAATATTTTTTATAATCAAAATAAAAAAAACTATCTCCTTTCACTGAACTAGTTTTTTTACCAAAAGACAAGGAACAAGGTTTTTAGACCTTATACACAAGACTTCAAACTGAGTTTTAACTATAAATTAATTTATATACCTATAAAACACTTGAAATATATTTTAAAACCTAAATTAAATTATCTTTTAAACTTTTATGAAGTTTCACAATATTTTGGTGGTTAGATTTCAAGTTATGATAGTTCTATTTGATGCACCTAGAGTCTTGTTCTTTCTAGGCTAGTATCCGACTCAAATAGAGTATTAAACCAAATATAAAACATTTACCAAAATAATTTATTAGTAATAAGGGTTTTTAATATACCTAAAATTGTAATTCAACTCAAGTAACATGTTTCTCACTTCTTTAAGTTTTATTCTTTTTTTTTAAATTGAAAATAGAGGGTTTTATGTGTAATCTACAATCCTAGAGTTATATATTTTGAAATAAATTGAGTTATAAGAACCACTAAGAAATTATAATTCTTTAAAAACATTCCAAATATATTACCACACCTTTCATTTTTTAAGGGTGAGATATTATTTATGGATATTTTTATGTTTTAACCCCTAGTTTAATTGTTTTAGGACTGTGTCAAAATAACGAGTATGAATACCATGAAAAATTGTATTTTAAAGACTTTATTAAAGACTTTAGGTTGGGGGGAGACTCTTCAAACCCTCATATATTCCTATCACTTACTATTATCCCTTAATCAATCTTAAAATGTGTTAAAATACTAGTTTTTGTTGATTGTCCAACCCTGTGTATTACCTTTCTAGACTTGCAACTTCAAGAACACAAAAAACTATGAAAAAATATTAATTAAAGATAAAATGAAAATTTATTTACAATAAATATAAGATTTTTATTAAAAAAATAACCTCAATAAATTAGGATTTCATTGATTATATTATAGATGGAGTTACAATAGTTGTTAATAAAACATTATCTTAAGAAATACTTCTCCTTTCTTTGAGTTCTTGAAGTTTGGTTATCACACTTACATGTCTTTATTAACCTTTAAGATCACATTATTGGCATCTAAGTATTCCTTTTTAGGAGATAATTCACCTATTCCAACCTCAATATGATATTTCCCTAGATGTAAGATGCAAGTTACAGTCACAGATATATATCTCTAGGGCCTCATAGATGAAAATTGGCATTGCCGCAACATTGTTAGTGGAGATTTATCTCTAGAACCACATTCTTGGTATATGAGTATGCCTAGATAGGAGATACAACACCAATTCTATCATCAATATGGTGTTTCCCCAAACATAGTATATAAGTTATAGCTAGATGTTTCTACCTTCAAGGCCTTAAGGTTGAAAATTAACATCACCACCACATTGGGGGTGGATATTATCCTATAATACCACATTTTTGTCATTTGAGTATGCCCAATTAGGAGACACAACACTTTTTATATCTTCAATATGATATTTTCCTAGATGTAAGATACAATCCAAAGTTGGAGACCTCTATCTCTAGAGCCTTATGGCCAAAAAAATACATCACCACACATTGAGGGTGGTTATTAATCTCTAAGAACACATTTTTGGAATTTAAGTATGCCTAGTTAGGGGGAAAAGCACCCATTTCATCCTAAAGATTATATTTCCATAGATGCAATATGTAATCCATAGTTAGAGATATCTATCTAAAGGGATTCATAGCTATAAAATGGCATATCCACCATATTAGGGGTAATTATTATCCTATATGACCACATTATTGACATTTGAGTACACCTAGTTAGAGATGAAGCTTCCACTTTGGCCTTAAGATGGAATTTCCCTAGATGCAAGATGCAAGCCATAGTTAGATTTATCTCTATGGCCTGGTGGCTAAAAATTGGCATCACCACCATTGATTAAAGTCTACTAACACCAAATTATTGGCCCCTAAGTATGATTGGTTAGGAGATGTATCACCCATTTTAGCCTCGAGATGGTATTTCCCTATAAGGAAAAACTATATTTTAAGGAAAACTTTGGATAGGAATAAAATACAAATTGTAAGTCATATCCATAAACTAAAAGAATCATATTGTGTGTGTCAAATTTATATACTTTCACATTGAATCCCTTGGATTTCAAATAATAGATTAACTCATGGTAGAGGATTCAATGATTAGTCCTAAAATGTAACTTTTATGTAGATAAGAGATAGGGTCTTTGTCTTAAATATAAATTTACACTTTCAAGACCTCTGATTCAAAATAAATCAGTTACAACACCTCAATATGCAAAATTTACATGCTTTCTCACTACCACAAACTCATAATCCATGTGGATACCCTTTTTTCCAATAATTTGAGCCTCGAGAAACATTAAAAAGAAATAACTTTATCTCTAAGATCTTATGGATAAAAATGGTATTGAAACCACATCAAGGGTGGATATTAACCTATAAGAAAAAATTATTAGCATATGACTATGCTTGGTTAGGAGACATAGCACCCATTTTGCCATCAAGATTACATTTCCCTAGATACAAGATGTAAGTTGAAGTAGGAGATCTCTATCTCTAAGGCCTCATGGTTGAAAACTAGAATTTACACCACATTGAGAATGCTTATTAAATTATAGGTATGTATTATTATCATCCAAATACGATTAGATATGAGACATAACATCCATTCCAATCTCAATATGGCATTTCCATATAAGGTAAAAAAATATTTTTTAGGAAAACTTTGGACAAGCATAAAATAGAAACCCTAAGTCATATCCATGAAATAAAAGAATAGTCACATGAATGTCAAAGTAATATAATTTCAATATTAATCCCTTAAATCATTAATTAATTTCAAAATCATGGTAGAAGATTCAATTATTAGTCTTAAATAACAACATTTATGTAGTTTAGAGATAATGTCTTTGCCTCCAATAGACATTTCTCCTTTTGGGACCTTAAATTCAAAATAAATCACTTCTAACACCTTGGGATGTGTAATTTACATTCATTCCCATCACCCTGGCCTTAAAAATAAATGAAAATACCCTTTTCTCAATAATTCCACCCTCAAACAACATTGATAATAAATATTGTCAATATGAAATATGTAGTTGTAGATATATATCTCTAGGGTCTCATGGATGAAAAATGGTATCACCACCACAAAGAGGGTGGTGATTAACCTCTATTACCCCATTTTTTGCATCTAAGTACTCCTGGTTAGGAGATAGAGCACTTCTTCTAGCCTTAAGACTGCATTTACCTAGATAAATTAAAATAGTCAATCATCTAAATGAATAAAAATCTTCTTTTAACTTTGAAAATATGGAATTATCTACTAACTGTGCCAATGACATGAAGGTGGAAGGTAATTTTTCAACACTAACCTACAATAAATATGTTAGTACTTAATTAAATTGAGATTTATATGTAATACTTAAAAAATAAATAAAATATGATAAAATTAAACACATTTTAATTTGAGAAGTTAACATGCCTTGTGATTTCAACCTAAAGAACCACTAAGATAATATATATTATTTATAGTATGTCAAATTACTTCATAATCATATTCATGAACCTTCTAGAGATTCTATTTTAATGACGTACCCTGATATTTGTGAAACTAATTTTTTTTCAAAAACCAAATTTAAATAGTGGATTATCTTCTTATGTAATTGATAGTCTTAAAAAAACCATACATTTGAATTTTTTTATAGGATACCATTAAATCCAAGTTCTAGAAACTACCATAGACCCAACGGGATAGTGAATGTTTTCCCCATTTGTTACCACATAAGTTAATTTCTATTTTTTCCTCTACACACTAACATAAGTAGTAATGTGTCCTTTCCTCATTATCCTCATCTATAATAACTACATAAACATGCCCTACATCACAAAACAAAACATGATTTAATAGCATGACCTACTAATATATTTACCAAATTTAGTATATGAAACACATGTTAAATATATGGTACCTAGTTTCAACATATCAAATACATGGTCAAAGTCATATGATGATGTCATCTCAATAATTTATAATTATCATGGCACCTAATAAGTTTTGATTGGAACTAGAGGCATATAAATCCATTAATCCACCCATTCTTATGACTCACAATCATTCCAAACAAATTCAATGCATGCAAAACAAAAACATTTCATGTGCCTCATAAGAACCATCTAATTTTTTTTTAGCTATGAAATGAGTGTAAATAACTCAATATTATTACTATCTTAAAATATTCATATATTTTAAATTTTTCATCCTCTATCATCTACAAATATCTAAAAATAGTTCACTTTTGTTGAACATCATGGCCTATATTTTCATTATACCATTCAACTATATTGTTTATATCTATCAGATCAGTGACCTCTTCAAAACTAATCTCCTTTATTACAATAAATTATTTGGCACATGATTATACACCATAATTATCCCCTTTTCCATTGCCTACTTCAATTAAAATCCAAATATATTATACACATTTGGTCACATGCATCCTACTCAACTAGTCGAACATCTATGCATTATTAGATTATGATGTGCATTTTTCTAAACAAATATAATTTTGATTTAAGATAATGTTTCATTCACTCAAGTTACAATAAAATAATTAGAAACAACATTACACTTACTCTGAAGATTGTATTTGATCATCTCTAACATATAAGTGGTACTCCCTTAATATTTTTCAATCATGCTCTATACTGTCAAGTGAATGCATAAATGCTATATGCACAAAAATGGAAATTTATACTAAATTTTAGTATTATGGTTGGACCTCTCTTTGTGTTTATTATTTTTATTTATCTAAAAATTCAACTACTAAAATAATAGTACCAAGTGAGAATGTTTCCTTACTTAAATTGAAATGTTCATCTAGTTATCGAGCTTTATATGTGTGCCTTGCATACTCATATACAATTTTTTCCCTGAATTTATCCATAAATTTGGAAATAGGTATTTTTTATATAACAATAATGCACCTTTTATATTACTTTACATCTTTTAATTAATATGTCATAGATTCATATTTACTAAAACTAACTAGTTTTTATCTAATTCTGTGTGTATTCTTCTCTTGGATACAATTTTTCAATTTTGTCAATCCTCCATAAATGTTGCAAGTTTCATCCAAACATGCCTTACTATAAAAAAATTTCCATTTGGTCTTTCAAAAAAAAATGGTTGGAATAAATTCCCTTTATAATTTTGGTGGGGTTTCACTCCACACTCTTCCAAAATTTTGTCATATGCAAAGTATAATGAATATGACAAAAATATCATAATGCATCAAAAATATAACATGTTACCTACAATACCAAGTAGTACATGTTTGATTGATTTTAACATAAAAGGGTTTAGCCATTTTAAAATATATTTAACTAATATATATCTATGGATATTTTTTATAAATATTAGAGTATAGTTATGTTTGAGTCATATCTAAAAAATGTTTAGTATGTGGTTCATGGTTATGAGAACCATCTCTTATTTTCACTACATGTCTAAAATTAGGTGTTACCCTTTTGTTATCCTTCCAAAATTCTTCAAGTAGATATTTTACAGCATCAAATATAGCCATGTCTTTCCATGAGAGTGTAATATTGAATGCTTAAAAGTCTTTGTTACCAAAAAAATTAAGTCTTCTAAGTTTCCCAATTAATTTCATTAGTGTTTTTCCTATTTATGTTTAATGCTCAGCTTGTTTCTGGATATATCTTTCCATGGGAGTGCACTAGAGAATGCCCAAAAGTCTTTGTTACTAGAAATATTTAAGTAGTGTTATTTATATTTTTGTGAAATGCTCACCTTGTTTGTCTAATCAATTATTTATTCTTTATTTGAAAAATAACCAAATAAGTTGTAATAATGCATTTGGAAATGTTACATTATTTGGTGTGTTTCTTCACACCTACTTCATAGTATGTATTATGAAAATATTCAATAATTTCCCTCTTTACACCATAAATATTAGATGTTCTTAGTCCTATGGTGTTCATTTTAGGTCTCATCTTAAGCACTTTCATCAATATAATAAACAATTATAATCTTCATGTTTCATTCAAATTTTCAAATTCTACGTCATAAACTCTTTTAGCTTTTCTTCTTGTATTTCACTCAAACATTTGTTTAGGCATTATTTTCAAAAAAAAATCACTAGTTTAAATTAAATACACAGGTCTTATTTTCAAAATCCAAGGAGGTGTTATTAGTGATAAATTTGATTTACTTGGTGTTCCATGTAATTTATATCATTATACATACTTTCATCATCACCAAAATTAAAAACCATAAAATTTGAATGTGGAATTGTATTATAATTTGGTATACTATCAAAATTGAAAATTTTACTTTTAGAATTTGGTATACTATCATTGTTCATTTCATCATTATTTTTGGCGTTTAATTAGTTAAGGATAGTTTACTTACTTTCATGAAGTACTTGTATTTGTTTCCTTTGTTTCTTTCTATGAATTTCTAATTATTCTAGATTTTTTCAATTTAACTTATTCTTCTTATTATTAAAAAATATGTCACCCATGATTCCACAAAGTTGTCAACTTTTGAGGGTGGGGATGAAAATCTAATTATTATAAAATAGACCTACATTATGTGCAATTTCAAGTGGGGATAGTGATCAAATTATTAAAAACTAGACATGAACCCTTTAGTTAACCATGAGTAAATAAAATTTTCCAATTTTGAGGGTGAGGGCATACATCAAATAAAAAATAGATCTATATTGTGCATAATGAAATAAAAAAGAGTATGTAAGGGATATAACTCTTGTTGTGAAATAATGATGTTGACCATACATGTTTCTATTTTGTTTCTTAGTGCTATAAAAACTATGTATATAGTAGTATATGTATGCATAAAGACCCCCAAACTTAAACCCTTAACACTAAAAACTTGATCTCTTATACCTTATACACTCAAACCTAAACTATAATACCTAAACCACAATCCATAAAAACCCTAAACCATAAATTATAAACTCTTAAAACCTTAAACTAATCATTTGATAACCACTTAACATTAGTTATACTAATAATTAGGTTCAAAAGGATAATTTTTTCTCAATTCACACCTATAATTATCCCAATTTACAAATTCTCTCAATTTATGATGATATGAGGGCTAATCAAACCTAAAACATATTCTATGCTCAAAAATAGGTTTAGTAAACTCAAATTATCATCAATTACCTTCATGATTAGACCCTACATCCTACACCTTATACCCTAGACCTTAAAATCAAAGTCTTAAACCATAAACCGTAAACTCTATACCCAAAATTATAAACCCTAATCCCTAATCCTTATGGCCTAAACCTTAAACCATAAACCCTAAACCTTAAACCCTAATCCATAAACCCTAAGCCATATAAACCTAAACCCTAAATCATAAACTATTAAAACCTTAAACCAATCATTTGAGCCCTAATTATCATCAGTTAGACTAAACATTAGGTTCACATGTATTAATTTGGCCCAAATCACACCACCAACTACCAAAATTGACTAATTCACTTAATCTATGATGAAATTGGGGCTAATCAAACCTAAAAACACATTATGTGCTCACAAATAGGTTTAATCAATTCAAAATATCATTAATTTCCTTTATGGGTGGACCCTAAACCCTAGATCTGACACCTTAAACCTTAAAACCTAAGCCCTAAACCATAAAACCTAAACCTTGTATCCTAAATTATAAAGCTTAGGCCCTAAACCTAGATCCCTAATCCCTAAGCCCTAAACATTAAACACTAATACTTAAACCCTAAGCCCTATAAACCCTCAATCATAAATCATAAACTCTTAAAACCTTAAACCAATAATTTGAGCCCTAATTACCATCATTTATACTAAGAATTAGGTTCACAAGGATAAATTTGGCCTAAATTACACCACTAACTACCCTAATTCACTCAATATATAATGACATGACGAATAATAAAACCCAATAACACATTTTATGCTCACATATAGGTTCAAACCACTAAAATTATCCTCAATTACCTTTGTTGTCGGACCCTACACCCTATATCCTAAACCTTAAACCCTAAGGCCTAAACCAAATACCCTAAATTATAATCCTTAAGCCCTAATCCCTAAAACTAAAACCCTATATCCTATAACCTAAATTTTAAACCCTAATCTATAATGTCTAAGACCTAAAAACTCTAAACCCTACATTGTAAAATCTTAAAACCCTAAACCAATCATATAAGCCCTAATTACCATCATTTAGACTAAGAATTAGGTTCACAGGGATTACTTTGGCCCAAATCACATAACAAACTACCCTAATTGACTAATTCACTCAATCTTTGATGATATAAGGGTTAATCAAACCCATAAACACATTATATGCATAACCCAAACTATCCTTAATTTCCTTCATGGTTAGACCTTAAACCCTAAACCTTAAACTTTAAACCTTAAACAAAAGCCCTAAACCCTAACCCCTAGACTAATACCCTTAATTATAAACCCTAAGCCTTAAACCCTAATATTGAAGCCCTAAACAATAAAATGTATACCCTATACCTTGTACCATAAACCATAATCCCTAACCTTAAACCCTGGAAACCCTAAACCCTAAATCATAAGTTTTTAAAACCATAAACTAATCATTTGAACCTTAATTACCATCATTTTTACTAAGAATTAGGTCAAAGGGATAAATTTAGATTAAATTACACCATCAACTACCCTAATTGACTAATTCATTCAATCTATGATGACATGGGGGATAATTAAACCCAAAAATAGATTATTCTCATAAATAAGTTAAAGAAACTCAAAATATCCTTAATTAACTTTAGGATTAGATCGTAAACCCTAAACATTAAATATAAGCCCTAAAACCTATACCTTAAAATTATAATCACCAATCCTTAAACCTTATGCCTTAAAACCTAAACCCTAAATCGTAAACCTCTACCATAAAAATAAAATCTTAAACCCTAATCCATGAATACTAATCCACAAAAAACCTAAACTATAAATTATAAAGTCTTATAAACATAAACCAATGATTTGAGCCTTAATTACAATCATTTAGACCAAGAATTAGATTCATAGGGCTCAATTTGATCCAAATCACACCACTAACTACCTAATTGACCAATTCACTCAATGTACAATGACATGGGGATAAAAACACATTTTATGGTCATAAGTTCATTAAACTCAAATTATCCCAAATTACTTTCAATTTTGGAGCCTAAAACCTAAACCCTAAATTTTAGATTCTAAACCCTAAAATAATTGATTTAAACTCAATTAACATCCTTTTAAATAAAAATTATATTCATAAGGATCGATTTGACTCAAATCACATAACTCATTACCCCATTTGACTAATTGGCTCAATTTGTGATGACATGGGGACTACTTGAGTCTAAAATCACATATTATAGTCACAAATAGGTTAAAAGAGCTCAATTTAACCCTATTTACCTTTATGGTTAGACCTTATACCTTAAAACCTAAACCCTATATACTTTAAGCCCTAAGATATAATCCTTAAACCCTAAATTGTATATCCTAAACCTTAAACCAATTTATTTAACCCCTCTTAACATCCTTTAGAGTAATAATTATGCTCATATAACACTTCATTTAGCATAAATCACATTAATTATTGGTCCAATTGACTAATTGGCTCAATTTATGATGATTTTTGGGATAATTATGCCAAAAACCACATTTTATACTAATAAACAAGTTCAAGCAACTCAAACTATCCCAATTTGGCTTAATGATTGGACCCTAAACCCTATACCTTAAACCCTATACCCTAAACCCTAAATTATAAACCCTAAACTGATCAAATTATCCCTAAGTAACATCTTATAGAGTAAGAATTAGGTTCACAAGGATCAATTTGTCCCAAATGACATTACTCATTATCCTAACTAACTAATTAGCTCAATATATGATGATGCAGGGGCTAATTGAGTCAAAAATCATATATTTTAGTCACAAATAGGTTCAAGGATCTCAATTTGGACCCAATTTCATTTGTGATTAGATCTTATATACGCTAAAACATAAACCATATTCCCTAATCCTTAAACCCTAAAATAAAAATCATAAACTCCTAAAACCCTAAACCAATTATTTTAGCCCTAATAAAATAATATTATACTAATAAAATTAGGTTTGTATGGCTCAATTTGGCCCAAATTATACCACTAATTACCCTAATTTACTAATTGGTTTAATTTATGATGATGTTGGGAAATTTAACCCAAAATCAGATTTTGTAGTCAGAAATAGATTTAAAGAGCTTAATTTGGTCTCAATTTCCTTAATTAGTGGACCTTATACCCTAAAACCTAAAAACTATATACCCTAAGCACAAGCCTTACACCCTAAATCATAAATCCAAACCATAAACTAATAGATTTAACCCCACTTGGCATCCTTTAAGGGTATAAATTATGCTCAGAGGGCTCATTTTAGCATAAATCACACTACTTATTATCCTATTTGATTGATTGGCTCAATTTTTGATGATGTCATGTATAATTATGCTCAAAATCACATTTTGTAGTAAAAAATCTATTTAGTCAAGCCAATGAATGGATTATTACAATCTTAATTATATATTTACATTTTTTTGGTGTAAATAAATTTAATGTCAATAACTATTTAATCTACTAAAGCCATTCATGAAGTTTGGGAATTAAAAAACTATAAAAAAATAATAAAATGGTAAAATGTGTCATGACCATGTTAGACTCCAATTATTTTACTTGTTGTTATGGTTTAGTTATGAAATATTCATGACATAATTGTTTAAATTATTGTTTGATATAGTTTTGTGTTTTATGTTTGATCCATTATTGATTGTTATTTAGATAGTTATTTGTTATGATTTTCATTACAACATTGGATACTTATACTTAATGAGTTACTAATTCATTATTCAATCTAGTTATATTATTACATTTAATATTTTTTTACTACATTTATCACTCTTATATAATACAAATACTACTAATGGTATGTTATGACTTCAAGTACCAGATATAATCTAGGTCATATGTGACTATGAGTAGTTGAGTGAGGCCAAGAAAGTGAATGAAAAGAAACTATGAACTTAAAATGGAAAACTAAGCTTTAAGTATTATGAATTCTTTAAGCCATTTTTATATGCATGTTTTATATTATTGAATGTTATAATTTTTGAGTTTGATTTCTTTGTTATATTGATTCTTAGTCAGTTTTAACTTCTTTCTTGATCATTACTTTATCTGTCAGATTCAATTGCTAGATCTAGTCAATACTTGTCAGCTTTATTATAATATGCTTAAACTATTCTTGATCTTTATGCTCTTATTGGCCAAATTTGGCCTACATGCAAAAATTTGTGTAATCTATAATAAGAAGCTAAGCAGGGTCTTGATTAAAGGGGGATACAATGTCACAAGGAATAAATAGGCTATAGGAGAAGATCAAGTCACTTGGAAAGCTTTTTAAACACTTTAAATAAGCTTAATGTGTAAATTTGTCAATCTCAAGAGACCAAACATCATGGCACATCATGCAAGAACAAGTGAAGTAAGCTAGTCATGTATTTAATAATTACACTTGAGGATCTTTCTAGAGTCAAAGGATCATATGGATATAATGTTTTTCATTCTTCTAATATCCTCTTCATGTTTTGTGTCTCGATGAGTTCTCTATCTCAAGATATAAACTTCTAAAGTTGAACATGTAGAGTAGGATGTGCACAAGGATGTCAAGTTAAAGCCACAAAAAATAGCCAGTTAAATTCAAATATTCCAAGGATGAACATGTAGCTAACAAGTGTCAAAATCATGTAAGTTATGATAAAATTTAATGGTGAGTGGGAAATTAGTGATGTCCATGGTTTTGAAACATCTAGCAAAGTGAATTTGATCATGCACCTAAGATCTAACAGTGAGCAACAAGTCCTAAGGTCATCAGACCTAAGATGAATTAATGACTAAAAAGTGGTAGTATCTTAGGTGCCCATAAAATATCTAATAATGTGTGGTGATTAACAGATCTAGTGGGCATAAGCTAATCAATGGTACATGATCTATCATACCAAAGTAGATCAATGGTGAGCAAAGGGTCAACTAGGGAGTGAATCTTAGGAATGAATGAAAAGCTACCAAGTGTCATTACCATAGTGACTATCATGAAAATAAATTGTATGCATTTGATCCATGTAAATGAATATCAATGGTGCATTGGTCAAGGAGCTTAACTTGATTATGAGGCTATCACATGGTACAAGTGTAAAAGTCGATAGACTGATAGTAGGATCTTGAGAATAAATGAAGAGTTGATAAATGGCATAAATATAGAAACCCATATCAATATCAATGGCCAAGATTAAAATTTAAAGCCTTGAGATCAAGTATGATCAAAGTCTAACTAGAGCAATGATTTCAAAGGGAGGCCACCAAGGTAGACATGTCATTTTTGATAGGTTCATCACTAAATCCAAAAACATGATTATAACCCTTTTTTCCACTCTTACATGCCACAAACAAACTAGTGATGAGAAATCAACACCAAAACAAAATCACAATAGATTGATCTAGCTATTGTAATTGATTCAATGTTAGATTTTGGCTTTTAAATAACTTTACCTACCATTGTAACCATAAGGAGCATAAATGTAGGTAAAAAATATATTTAAAGAGACTATTACAGTTATTATGGATGCCTTCCAAAAGTAACCTTAGGCATTATGATCTTTTCTAATGGAATCAACACTAGAATGATCAGAAATAATGGTCATTATGCTCCTTTATCCATCCTTATATGCATGATCCCCATCTTTTTAATCCCATTATTCTATAAATATAGGCTTCTAGGCCTTGAAAAACATTCCTCTCTTTGGCATGAATAGACTCTACCAATAATTATACTATAACACCTATTTGATGCAATAAAAGACTAAATTACTTCATTTGCAAGCTAAATTGAAGTTTGTTTCATGAGTTCATTGATGTGGTTAAGTGAATATATGTTTTCTATGCCTATGTCTATGTTTTATCACCTTCATGAAGTGTTTTTTTAGTTCTCAAAAGTTATTCTTACTAAATATATAGTTTGTTAGTCAGTGTAGAAGTGGATAAGTACCCTCTCATGCTAGGTTGATATCTAGTCAATGCCTTATTTTGAAATACTTATGTGGAAGCTAATCAAAGAGTGAATGAATTGATGTTTAGAAGTATTATGTCTTGTGTAAGTATAAGGATCAAAACATTTGGTGTATCAACTCATTTTTTCATGCTTTCATAGATTATTTTTAATATCTTTTCCCTTTTCCCAATAAGAAGCTAGTTTAGGTTTATTATAGGTGATAGACCCAAAATTAATCTGACCTTATCTAGAGGTCTGACCCAATATTAGGTGACCCACATCCTAGGGTCATTCCCATGTTGGACTAGGTTTGAGCAAGATGACCTAAACAATCCCCTTCTCAGGTGGGCTGTAACTTAGGATGGCAATAGTTTTGGCATGACCAATGGGACTAGGTCTCCTAGAGGAACTAAAATTTGGAGCTAAGGAGAAGCATATATAGTATCAAAGGATATCCACCATCATTAAGATGTAAATATCTTTAAAGTTGTAGAGTTCATAGCACCGTTAAGATAACATTCTCATGCTAAAGATTACTACAAGGTCAGCTAATAAAGGTCTTCCCCTTGAATTCATTGAGATACCTTATATTTCATATAGGAGATCAAGATTTAATATGATAAGACATTATACCCAAAATCAATATCCATCTCTTGGTCATCCCATTATTTTAAGTAGTGTAATCCCCACTATCGAAATGACCATCAAGAATCAAGTATTCATCCTATTAAATAGAAGTAGTCTACTAAATTTGGCTCATTTTGATGAAATTCCTATGTCTACCCTTGAGAGTATCCCATTATTCTTAGGATAACGTCAAATAAATACTATTAAACACATCTAAGATGTTTCCAACCTTTAGTCCATTCATAATATTGCTAAAGATAATGTGGCTATCAGACTGCTTATTGCTTCCATCAAAGGAAAACAATTGTAGTGGTATAAAAATCTTCTTTTGAATTCCATTACTACTTGGGATGAGTTATTTTTAGCCTTATTCAAATAATTTGAGGACAAATCTGATCACCTATGTTTAATTAAACAACTGACTAACATAAAGAGAGCTCCTCATGAGTTCATGTTTGATTTTAACCATAAATTCCAAAAGACATGGACTGGAATACCTAAATTGATTAGACCATCCCCTAAATATGCCTTCTTGTATTATTTAAGAGCCCTTAATTATTATATTAGTTTGATGATACAATCCATGGGTGGTAATACCTTACTAAATACTTATGAGGTTTTAATAAAGAAAAAAATAGTTTGATATACATTGGTAAATTTTCTCTTAGGCCTATAATGCCTATATTCCCAAAGTTACAATATATTTCACCCCCTTAATTTCCCTAGTTTCCATCATTATCCCTTATTCTACCTCTTCAAGCTCAAGTTGTATCCCCTTTTAGTCAAGTCAATGAGTTTGGTGAGATAGAATGTTTTCTTTGATCTTTTGGAAATCAAATACTACAACTCAAAAGGTAATAGTTTCAAACTAATAGGCCTTATAAACAAAAAAATTAGACTATTTATCATCCCTTCAGAGATCAAAGGCCTTATTATCAAGGATTTAGAGAAAATAAGCCACCCTACCAATCACAAAGATCCATAGTTACAACTAAACCATATGCATCTCTTAATCCTAATGCACCCTCCACATAAAAACTTATTATTCCCACACCACCTCAAAAAAATTTGATGCATGACTCAATTTCACTGTCCCTCAATCTCAATGATGCTCAATACCTAGTTATGGTATCATATAACATTACTATGCCACAAATGACATAAAACAAGTTTTATCTTCAAGGAAGTTAGTATTAAGAGACAAATTTGGTACCCCAATAAGGGGTTTAAAAAGTTCAAGGGTAGCTTGATGCCATTAATGTAAACTGGAAAATGGATGATTATGTTGCTTTCAATCATGGTGGTGAGACTAGAAACATAAGTGGTCAAGTTATAACTCTAACTAGAGCTAAAAAAAAGAGCCATTGAGGAAGATTAAGATGTGAGGAATGATTCAAGTACTCCTAATGTTGTTTCCAAGAGTACCAAATATCAATATTTTATGCCTATAACATAGGAAAATTTAGAATGCAAAGGCTGGGAGGGTTCCTCAAATACCTTTAATTCATGAACAACCAATGGTTCAAAAGGTGAAGCTAAAGGTTAGTGGAGATTTATTTAGTATAGTGGATAAAATGAATAAATCCAATGTAATAATTATTATGTGGGATTCCATTTCTATTCAAAGATAAAAGTATATGCTCATCTAAGAGCTTTCAAATCTCAAGGTGTCTCCAGAACTAGTTGAGAAATAAGGAGTTATCCTAACTAATTCAAACTAGCTAGTGAAGCATCGAGTATAATAGGTACATAAAATGGAAAAAGGGGATAAAGCTAAGGAAAATTCATGTAAAACTCCTCCCTTATACTTCTCCTTGATATTTGGTGACTATTTAGCTCATAATTGTATGGTGGATAGTGGAAATAGTAGTACTATCATGCCTAAGCAAATTACAAACAATCTTGGTCTTATTTATGAACCAAATGTTAAATGGGTATCATAACTCGATGATTCACCAACAAATACATTAGGAATAATTAAGGGTCTAAATTTAACACTACATGCTTGTCCCAATGTTACCATTTAACATGATGTAGTTGTGGTGGACTTGCCTCCTTACTTTACTATGTGTCTATCAAGGGACTTTACCTCGAATATTCAAAGATACTTATAAAATAATTGGAAATATTTGATGTTAAAGATTAATTATGATATTTAGGTAACTATACATTCTAAACCTATTTCATGGATCCATTTGGAACCATATATGCTAAGATTTGTGAACACCAATTACCTCATCTCAAATGAGGTGATAGAAGATAGTGTAGAGGAAACTAAATCACCTTTAGATGGGATTATAGATTTTTTCCTTGATTAATGTGCTTATATCTCACATGAATATGATCCTTATAAGCTAATTGAAAAAGAATGACTTGGTTTTTATTTCTTGCATGTCAAGGATGCACCAATTCTAACCTTGAAAGATGATGAGTCTAGTGATGATGTTTGGTATGATGAGTCTAGTGATGATGTTTGGTAATTATAATTTGATGGCTCAAGTAACAATCATGGTTCTAGGGATGGAATGATGTTGATTTTTATATAAAATCAAAGGTAGTTCTCATCTATTAATTTTAAATTTGGTTGTTTAAATAATTTTATATAAGATGAGACATTATTTCATGGTTGACAATGGGCTGAAAAGATGAAACTCAACACTTTACAAGTATTTGGTGACATTAAACTTGTAGTTCAACAAGTGAGAGGTCTTAATGTATGTAAAAAATTATTATTTAAATCATATAAACATAGGGTATGGGGCTTGTTTCATGAGTTTTATCCCTTTAACATATAGGCAATACCAAGAGATGAGAATAAACATGCAGATAGGTTGGATACCATTGGGACACAATTTAGTATCCCAACTGATGTAAGAAATGAAAAGGTCCAATCATAGATTAAGGTGATTGTAATGCCTTTTATCCTAGATAATAATGATAATTGACAAGTGTTTGAAGATGATAATCAGATTATCATATTCTTTCAAGAGGAAGAGAAGTTTTCCTTAAGAAATTAGTAAAAATAATTACAATAATATGGTAATAAAAATTTTCAAATGAAAAAAAATAATTTTCACAAGGGATTGGTTATACTTGAAAACATATTCAGTGGTGATGATGATTTGAGGAAATAAAAGTCATCTTTGTCCACAAAAGAACACTATGACAATGTGGAAGTTGCCCTTGGTAAGAACCTAAAGTTGGGTAAGGCATGAACTTATTTAGAAAAGGAAGATTTCATTGAGTTATGTGTAAGTTATGTTGATTTATTTTCATGGAAATATAGTGATCTCAAGGGATTTGACCCAAGTCTAACTCAACACATCATTAAGATAGAAGATGAAACCAATCCAATAAGAAAAAGACAAAGGACTACTAATCCTAAGCTCAAGAATTTAATGAGAGATGAGCTTCATAATCTCATTGAGTCAACTATTATACTTCTAATCAAACACTCATCTTGGGTGGTAAAACTTATTCCAATATAGAAAAACAATGGTGAAATCAGACTATGTGTTTACTTTCATGACCTTAATAAGGCTACCCTTAAATACCACTATCCACTACTATTTATGGAACATATTTTATAGTTGGTTATAGGTTCAAAAAGGCTGTCCTTTTTGGATGGCTATAGTGGTTACAACCATATTTTGGTCAAGGTATAAGACCAATTCAAGATAACCTTCACCATAAAGTGGGGGATATTTGCATATAGAAATATTCCCTTTGTTCTATCCAATGTTGGAGAAACTTTTTACAGAGCCATGGATATGGAATTATAGGGCCTTCTTAACAAATTTTTGTTAGTCTATTTTTATGATATAATATTTTTTTAAAATAATTCAATCGAACACTTGGTTCACCTTAAGTAAGTGTTTAAAAGGTGTAGGCAATTAGGGGTATCTCTAAATCCCATAAAGTGTGTCTTCTTAGTTCATGAAAGTAAGCTCTTTGGACATATAGTTTCAAATAATGGATTAAGCATAGATCTTAAAAATTAGCTTAAAGTCCATCACTTTTTTTTTCCAAGCACAAAAGAGCATTTCAAAGTTTCTTAGGGGAGATCAATTTTATTAGAAAATACATCTCAAATTTTTCTACTTTAGCTAATCCACTTACAACCATGCTAAAGAATAATTAGAGCTTCATCTAATCCAAGGAATAAGAAGTTTTGAGGAAATTAAGAAATCCATTAATAGTGCTCCTATGCTCATTAACCTATATTTCTCGAAGGACTTCATTCTTTACACCTATGCTAACATTGACATCATGATTTGGTAAGATATCTCCAAGATGGTATTTATCCCTCTCACCTGAATTCTTTAAAAAGAAGATATTTCAGATTGAAATCCATTCCATTTCTTCTTGTTGGTGGTGTTTTATTCAAGAACGATATCAATGGCATGTTGTTAATATGTATTGAACAACATCAAAAGGAAAGGATTCTTAAAGAGTTTCATGATGGACATAGTGGAGGGAATTATTTAGCAAGGACCATAACCCATAATATCATGAGAGGTGGGTATTATTGGATAAGATTATTTGGTGATTGTCATACATGGGTTAGGAAATGTAGACAATGTGTTATGTTTGTAGGAAAGGTGAAACTTGAAACCTTACCTCTCCAACCAATTATAGTGAATCATCCCTTTATACAATGGGGATTGGATTTTATTGGTCTCATTAACCTCCATTCAAGCTCAAGTCATAAATGGATACTAACTTTTACATATTACTTTAATAGATGGATAGAAGCAGTGGCATTGAAATAAGTGAATGAGTCCAATGTGCTATATTACTATGAAGGTTTACTTACTAGATTTGGAGTCCCTTAAACCATTATTTTTGACAATGTTATGGCCTTTGTGGGGTATAAAATCAGCCAATGTGTAGTTTAACATAGTGTCTTTCTTATCACTTCATCAAATTACCACCAACAATTTGATGGTCTTGCTAATTCCATACATAAGAACCTATTAAATATTATAATAAGAATAACTTAAGATAATTAGAGGTCATGGTATCTGAAATTAAAGTCAGCTCTATGGGCTAATAGGATCACCTATAAAATGTCAATATCCAACCCTCCCTACAAGTTAGTATAAGGTAAATAAACAAGAATGCCTATCTATCTTGAATTTCCTACCCTATAACTAATACATAAACTTGAGTTATTAGAGAATGAACCTATGGAGATAAAATATATTGAGCTTATGGAGTTGCAAGAGACAAGACATTAGTCCATACTAGCCATGGAAAACCATCAAACAAAAGTGAAGAGAGCCTTTGAGAGAGGATTTTATTGATAACATTTCAAGGAACAAGATTTGGTCCTTAAGTGGGATGAGGATAGAGCTAAGCCAAGAAGGCATACAAAATTTGACTCTCTTTGGAGTGATCCATACACAATCTTCAACTGCAAATCCCATAATTCCTTCCAAATTGAAAGGATGGATGGTGAGGAGATTCCTATCCCAGTTAATGGGATACACCTAAAACATTGTTGTTAAGAATTTGAGTTCCTTTACATAGTTTATTTATTTATTTTCCTGTAAGTGCTATCCTAGCACATTAGTTTGTTTACTTTTCCTTTGTTTAGTTAGATTCCATATTTTATTTGTTTCCTTCCTTGTTTTGGTAGAATTCATTATCTTTGCAATTCAAAAGGTTAATTTTAGTCATAGATCAAATTAATCATTGTTGGTGAATATAAGATTCATGTAAATGGTTTGATTTATTAAGCATAAAAGGAATGGTGCCTAGCCGAGTCACTATATATGTTGGCCAAAATTGGCCTACATGCCAAAATTTACCTAATTTAGAATAATAAGCTAAGTAGGGTCTTAATTGAAGAGTGATCTAATGTCACAAAGAGAAAATAGGATGTAGGAGAAGATCATGTCACTTTTGAATCTTTTGAAACATGTTAAGTAATCTTAAAGTGTAAACTTGGAAATCTTAGGGGACTAGACCATCATGGTATATCATGTAAAAATGAGTAGAGCAAGATGGTCATACATTTAATAATTAAACTTGAGGAGTTTTCCAAGGTCAAAATATCATATGGACATAATTTTTTTCATGATTTTAACTTCCTCTGCATATTTTATGTCTTAATGAGTTCTCTATCTCAAGATATAAGCTTCCAAAGTTGAACTTATAGAGTGGGACATGCATGGGGATGTCAATTTAAAGCCATGATAAATAGCCATTTAAAATCAAATTTTATTATAATGAAAAAAGGAATGCAAATGATAGAAGCTAAGATCAAATTTGATAGTTATTAGGCCATCAATGATGCTAGTGGGTCTAGAAGATCTAACATATTTAATTTTATTATGTACCTAAGATCTAATGATGAGGATTAAGTCAAAAGGTTAACAGACCTAAGATGAATACATGACTGACTAGTGGAAAGATATTGAATGCCCATATGAATATATAATGGCATGTGGTGACTAAAAAATCCAATTGGCCCAACCTAATCAATGGTATGTAATCTATCATACCAAATTAGATCAATAGCAAGTGAAGGGTCAACTAGTCAATGAATCCTAAGAATGAATTAGAAGCTGCCAAGTGTCATGACCATGATGACTATCATACAAATTATTAGCAAATGTTTGAGCTATGAAAAGGAATATCAATAGTGTTTAGGTTAAAGAGATTAATTTGAATATGAATCTACCAAGTGGTACAAGTGTAGAATTAAATAGACTGACAATAGGATCCTAAGAATGAATGAAGAGCTACCAGATGGCACAAGTCTAGAAACCTAGATCGAGAACAATGGCCAAGATCAAAAGTAAAATCCTTGAGATCAAATATGATTAAATTTAAACCAAATTAAATATTTCAAATGGAAGCTAGAGAGACATACACATTAGTTTTAATAGGTTCATCACCAAAGCTAGCAACATGATTATAAGCCTTTTCTCCACTCTTACACACCATAAATGAACTAGTGAGGAACAATCAATGGCAGAATAAGTTCATAACATATTGATCCATGCATTATAACTAATTAAACACTATAATTAAAAATTTTAATGACTTGATCCCACCATTTTAACCTTAAGGAACATTAATGCAAGCCAAAAATAGATTTAAGGAGACTAATATGGTTGTTATGGTCACCTTCTAGAAGTAATCTTAGGCATTATGATATTCTATAATGGCATCAATACCATAATGATTGGAAATATTAGTCATTATGATCAATTATCCATCCTTATATGCATTATACCCATCTCTCTCATCCCATTTTACTATAAATATAGGCTTCTAGGCCTTGAAAAGCATCCTTCTCTTTGACATGACTAGACTCGGCCAAGATTTGTATTGTAACACCTATTTGATGAAATAAAAGACTAAATTTCTTAATATACAAGTTAAATCTAAGTTTTTTTCATAAGTGTATTGATGTGGTTAAGTGAATAATTTTTTATTACCTCTATAAAAGTTTTATCACTTTCATGAAGTGTTTTGGTATTCTCACAGGTCATTATAAGTGAATATATAGTATGTTGGTCTATGTGGAAGTGGAAAACTACCATCCCATAATATATTGATAGCTAGTCAATGCCTTATTATGAAATAAATATGTGGAAGCTAATTAAATATTGACTAAAGTAATGTTTATCAATATTTAAAGTTTCCTATAGTGTGTCTTATACAAGTATAAGGATCAAAACATTTGGTGCATCACCTCATTTTTGCATGCTTTCATAGATTAATGTTAATCTCTCTCCCATAGTTTAGGTTTACTATAGGTGATAGACCCAAAAATAAGATGACTTTGTTTAGACGTCTAACCCAAGATTAGGTGACCAATAGCCTAGGGTCATTCCCATGTTGGACTAGGTTTGAGCAAGAGGACCTAGACAATCTCTTTCTTAGGTAGGGTATAACCTAGGATGCCAACAACTCTTTATTTTAAGTAATTGAATTTTCAACTTGTGATATTTATTTGGTGTTTGGATTCTACCTTAATCTCATTTATATTGTTGATTTGTGTTTATACTCTTTAGTGACATTTAGTTACTGTCACAGTCCTATTCAAATTTGATTTAATGTCATTAATATTTAATTATGTTTTAAAGACATGATTAACATTGAATATTTAATTATCTCTTATTTTAACTTGCTTTAAAGTCTTCATTTTTTTTGGACTCTTGTTGTATGCATTTATTAATAGGACCAAGTCTTAGCTTGGATTTGGCTAGGTCTTGAGGGCCACAAATCACCATGGGGTTGGCATTATTTGAAGTGGTTGTTTTGGTTTGTGACTTTAACTTCATGGTATTGGATTTTCATTAATGGAAACTATGTTGAGACTTTTCTCAACCCTATTAGGGTTATTCTTGTTCATTTTTACATGCATGTTGGAATCTCTATACTTGGGAAAAAATTGTCAGAATTTTGGCATGGCAATCAAGGTAAATAAGAATGCAATTATTTGGATGATTTTTTATCAAATCTTGAACTATAATGGGTTAAATTTTTTATCGACCTTGCAGGAATTTTTGTGGAGTTTCTAGTGGTTTGATTTGGTTTTAAGGGTTATTTGATCTTTTACTTTTGGGTAGAAAATTTAGAAGGAAACTAGAAAATTATTTGTGAAATCAAGAAACCATTATTCTATTCCATACTTTTGCATTGTTTGACTAGTGCTCAAGTAAGTAAAGCATTTAAATTTTTGGGTTATATTTTTAAGATTCAACCTTGTTGGTTTTATTTTTGGTTCATGTTTGCAAATTATACACAATCATTTACTTATCCCATAGTTTGTAAGAAAATTTAGTGAATGGTTTATTTGCATGATTAAAACCTAATAAAGTTTATGTTTATTTTGAGGCTATATTACTTTATAAATTAAAATGAAATAGAGGCCAATGATATATTTTAAACAACATTCAGTATGTGATATATGCATGTATGTTATATAGAATTCCATTTTTTATTTTGTGTAAGTTCATTTTGTATTTATTAAAGTCATTTATATGCTATAACTGTGCATATTTTAAAGGGATTAAGTTGTTTTACAAACCCTATTTCACTATGAAAACCCAATATATTTAGGTTATTATTTGGTTTATTTTTTATAAACCCAGTTGCATATTTTTAACCATGGCCATGAATGGAAATGATGATCTTTTCAAGTTTTCATTACTAGTCAGAATGCTAGTGCGATTTGAGTAAACTAATATTTTATTATTGTTTGTTTTTCATGGAGTGAATGTCATACTTACAGGATATGATTTTTATCATTAACGGTTTAACTTATTAAGGTAACCTAATTTGATTATTTAATTTCATGTACAATCATCATTTAGTTGACTTAGAGGTAGAGACGTTTTGACAGTTGACTACTTATATCATTATGTTTTATTTTGATTGATTATATTAAAAAAGTAGATAAATATTTTTGATTCTTTAATCATTGTTGATATGATTTATTTTTGGTCATCTTGACATGTAGTTTTACATCAAGTAACATGGATTAATTGAGTTAAGTTTTGACGTCTTTTTGGATTACTGCAAGTTGATAACTTTTTCATAGAGATTTTATAAATTTATTTTGAGTATTAAATTGATTTCATTCTATCAAAAAAAATTGATTCATTTAAGTCAATTTACTTAAATGGAAATATTTAAGGAATATTGTTTGTATTCTAGGTTACTAGCAGTAATACAATTCTATTTATTGTAGGTGATACATGTTAATAATGGATTGGGGCTTGTGGGTGTAATGCCATAGATTTCACTCTTAATATTCAAATTTACAATCTTATAAATGATATTCAATAGTTACAATAACTACAAAGGTGTTAGTCTTCTTAACCATTATTGTAAACAACCTTGCCAAATGTTTTCATCATTTAGCTTTATTATTTCAAGCTCAATGGACACTTACCTTACTCCATTATCTCATCTATTAAAAATCACATCTAACTAATGGATGGTGTAGTTTAGGGACACTTATGTTTGGGCTCATTGAGATTGGAGAGGTGGTGATTTACTGCAATGTATTTGTGTGTAGAAGTTCAATTATTGTACTTCTTATGGTTTAATTTTTTGATAGTTGATTGTAAAGTGAATTGGTTCGTTATTGTATAATTAAGTTCAATAATTATATTGATTTTTATTATTTATGTGATATAATTTTAATGTTTTATTTACATAATTAGGCTAGTATATGAAAATTGAGTTATAATGTGATTGGAATTTATTTTATAAATATCAAATTATCTATTATGTTGTTATGTATGATTATAAACATTCATTGTTGACTTATGGTTATGATTGAGTTGATCTATTTAAATATCAAGTAATATCATTATCATTTATAGCTATGACATATAGATAACATATAATTACATTAATTAATGTAATCCCTTAATTAGTTTTATATTATTTGGATTTAATTTTATTATATATAGACTTGTGTTTGAAATCTCAAAGGGTTATACATTGATTAAAAATGTAGATGCATTTATTGGCATAGATGTATAAGTTCATTTAGTTATCTTATATTATGAATATGTGTTCATGAAGTTCTTATGATTATTCAATATTATTAGTCTTATAATCTCATAAATATGGAATCAAGTTAGTTGGATGTTGAAATAGTAATTGGTCACTTTTAAATCATAATTATAAGATTTAATTGTGTGACACTATGTGCATATTGTGTTTGTTAAATTATACAAAAAGTTGAAAAGTATATATTTATATATATTATGTTGATATACTTTGTATGTAATTTAAATTATTTCCTAATCACAAACAATGTGATATTTTAACCTTAAATATATACAAAGACTTTAAAGTTACCTTCATCTATCCAAAATCTACATTATGAAGATAAACTATTTAATAAGATTCTTTTAAGGATTATTAAGAATGTAATGTTTTACAATTATGAGATCGTGACTTAATTGGACTAAAAAAACATAGGGTTCATATTAAACTATTAAGGGTCGAAATATTAACTTGGTCTCTTCTTATGGATTCCTATAAATAAATAAAAAATTGATCAAGGTTAAAATTCTTATAAGGATTATTAGGATGCAACATTTCAATTATAAATTATTATATCACTTTTGAGGTGATAGATCTATTTTGGAATGCCTTGTATTTTCCCTTAAAAATTAGAATACTCATAATGACATTCAAATATTATACATGTGACAAAGATAAGTTATCAATCAAGTTTACAAATGGTTAAGTTATTAAATACCTTAAACTAGAATGGTTATTATAATCAAGGCATGATACGATTGAGGATCATCTACTTCATACTTAGAATTGATCATGGAATAATAAAAAGTTAATCCATTTTATAATAAGGTAATGGTAGACCTAATATATTAGAATTTATTTCTTGGCACTCATGCATATTTAAAAAATGATGTTTTATGTGTTTTTATATAACCTATTAGGGTTGACTAAACTTAATAAGATCATCTAAACGAGTATGTTTTGACTAGTACCTTGAGACTAATCCTTCTAGTAAAAAGTAAAGATGTTTAGAACATAAGTATGGTTGTTGAAACATATTAAGAAGCTTATCCATTAAAATTAAACCTTTGATATAACCTCTTTAAATTACCTATCAATGGGATGTCAGTGTCATCCCTTGATTATTTGTGAACTTTATAATGCATTCCCAAATTTTTGTGTTACTTTTTGAAATAGTCCTTTTTTATCATATCTTGTTGTTTGTGAATTTATTAGATATTTATTATGCAAGATTAGTATGATGATTCTTCTGATAAATCTATCTTACTTCTTACAACTATTTTGTAAACTTTTATGATTTACCCTATGAGGATAGGTGTTTTTATAGCTTGTACATGTACTTGGATAAGTATTTAAGTTAGTGATGGATTTTATAGGAAGGTCACACTAATAGTACATGAATAGCCATGAATAAGTATATTTGTATTGACTCACTTATATCTTAATACTAAGTGGTTAAAACACTTCCTAATGAAGTCATTGATAAGTTATATACTTGGTCTAGATCGTGTGTTGCCTATGACATATTTATGGACCTAATTACATTTTTTTTATTAATGTTATTTATTTCCTTACTCTATAGTTTATGTCTCCATATTTAAAATAAAATGAAATCGGTGGTTGTTATAATTTGGTATCATAGCATGGTTATACTACTCTAGGGAACTTAGGGAAATATTTTATTACTATTTATCTTGCTACTTTATTGTTTGTTTGACCTCAAGATGGAAAAAAAAGATATGGAATCGAAAACAACCCATATAATGTTAACCCTAGTATAGGTAGAGGTCATAGTGATAATATTACCTAAAAATATACACCTCCTCTCAAGAATGTTGGAGTAAATATTAGAGCCCATAAATGTGATGAAATTAACCCTAATGCTAACCAGGAGTTAGTCTTGAATGGGATACTTACTACATTGAATGTCATGCAAAAAAAGTTGGACACCTAAGAAATAAGATTAAACAACATGGAGGGTGTTCCAATTGAAGAAATTCCATTTAGAGAAGAAGGGAAAGTTGGTGAGTAAGAAATTCAAGACTATAATATAAATGTGGTTGATCCTATTATCAAGTAACTAAAAAAGTTACCTCTACCAACCTTATCAGGTGAGTAATATGGTGATCAAATTGATGCATAATTATTTAACTTATAAAAGTCATTTAACCTTCACAATATTCCCTCTAATGTGAAAGTAAGAATGGATACTTATTAATTAGTATGAGCTACACCTCTTTGGTGCAAAAATATCTATGTTGTAGAGGGTACCAACCAATGAATCTTACTTGGCCTAATTTTGAAAGGCACTTCAGGAAGAGGAATCTCAATTCAAGATTTAAGGAATAAAAAATAACTAATTTTTAGATATTAAAAAAGTATAATATGTTTGTAACTAAGTACAAAAACAATTTTTTAAACTTGTTGTGTCATGTTAAATAAATTCATGATAAAGAGACTAAAGTTAACAAGTTCAAACAAGGGTTGAAGGAGATATTGATGCATGATGTCAATATGACTAGTCCTAAGACTCTAACTAATATTATTGAATATGATCATAGGGTAGAAGATAAATAAAAATCTCATGAAAAGGTGAGGAAATATTTTAAACAAAATACATAATAGTCTAAGAATAAAAATATATCCCCTTCACCTAATAATTTAAATAAATCTCATTAAAACCATAGGTTTACCAAAAGTACGAGTGGTTTTAATAAAATTTAAAGGTAGAATAGAAAATTTAAGAATCAATATTCTTCTCAGTTTGTAAATTTTAAGAGAAATCAAACTCAGGTTAGTCATGTACCTACCACTAGGGCAAATATAATTCCTATATCACCTCAAAAGACTATAGTATTCTAGGAATGTGGTGATAATCACTATCCAAAGGATTGTCCTAAGTTGAAATCAATTCAATCATAACCATAGGGTCTATGTGGCTATGGATAATAAAAAATTAAATTTTCAAGCAACCACTATCAAATTAAGAGGTAAATTAAATGATATTTATATTTCAACTTTTATTTATTCAAAAGCAATAGATAGTTTTAAAATTCCAAAGTTTGTGAATAACTTTAAACTAAATCCTATGACATTGAAGGATGGTTGGGATGTTAAGTTTAGCTTAGGTAAAAGGATGTTAGTCTCTAAGTGTCTTGAATAAATAAACTTAAACTTCTGCAATTTTTAAACCAAAGTTAACCTATTTTTATCTCCTTTTGGTTATTTTGACATCATTCTAGGAATAAATTGGTTAAAAAACATAAAGCCAATCTAGATTGTTTTAATAAAATAATTAAATGTTGTGATGACATGGGAAAATTGGTAGTAATTAATATTTTTTAAAATCCTAAAGTATGCATGTTGTTATCATTCTTAGAGATAAAGAAATCAATGTATAAAATCTATAAATTGTATGATATATAGATGCATGAAACAACACTTATAGTATAAAAAGCATTTTAAGAATATCTATTTTGACAATAATTCTCAGATGTGTTTCCATAAGAACTACTTAGTTTACTTCCTAAGAGAGAGCTTGACTTTTCTATTAATCTAATACCAAGCGTAGGCCTTACATCTAAATCACCGTATCATATCAATGGTAGATTTATAGGAGTTGAAAGATCAAATGCAAGAGCTACCAAAAATACCAGTATTAGCCCAAGTGTGTTACTTTAGGGTGCACCTATGGTATTTGTGAAAAAAAAGGCATGGGTGGCATGATAATTTAGGATGGTTTAACTAAGGATTATGAGTGATGGAAATTGAAAGATCATGAGAAAAATTACATAACTTGTAGTCATATAAAAAGTGAAAATTGGTAACTTGAGCATGTTTAAAGACACCCAACCCTTAGGTCCCTTTTTCTTATTCTTATGACCCTCATAGGCATCTTTTCACTGATTCCCAGTCATCCATAACATTTTGGACTTGATCCCAACTTAGCTAGACCACTTTTTCCATGACTAATCCATCCACCTAAGTCTCATTATCTTATAAAAATAACACCACACTTGGACTATAGTATTAGTGCTAATATTATCCACTTTTGGTGCTCCTTCCAAAGTCTATTTTTGGTCCCAATGGTTATTTCCTTTTAGTTCCCCATTCTTCTGCTTATCAGCGTAATGTGAGCATATTCAACCCATAAGCAATAGATACTTATAAAATCCCATTAAAAGATAATTTGAAAAGGGTTATCAAATATCACTAAGCAAGTAAGAATACAAGCAAGAGTACTCAATCCATCTTCCCTTTTCTTTGCATACATCTAGCCAATACACTTACAAGCTTATTCAAATCATTACATCAGTCCCTAACCACCTTAATCACATCTAGTTTATCATTTTGAATATACATACACTCTATTTCACAAAGCATATCAAGTGGGAGAATTACATATGGCTTGATCCCTCTTCAAAGTATTGGTATGTAGGTATCGTGTCCACACATGGGGTGTGGATACATGTTCAGTGAATCTTACACACACTAACCTCCCCTATTTATATAAATTGGTTAAAGAATAATAAATTATAGGGTTTGAAGAGAAAATTTTCTCTATAGAGATCTTTACAAATTTTAAGCTATCAAAACTTTGTAGACAGGATCACACAGACCTAGTGAACAAAACCCAAAAAGATTAGATCCTTGAGATAATAGTGGTAGACATGGACCATACTGTTGGTGCCATTCTTGTCCACTTTCAGTGCTCTTTTCTAATCATAAAATTAATGACATATCTTATTTTATGACAATGTCCCATTCTTGCATGGTGAATCTCATATTCTATCTTAGCTATATCAGCTAGTTTCTAGTTAAGTCTTAGTTTCTCCATCTTATTTACCATTTTTAGAAAGGTAAAAATTACAATCTAATTTACACAAATTATTAGCTTAATTATTTCAATTTATTTACTAATTTTACTACTCAGACCCTTTAATTAAACTATGAATAATACATTACTATTCCCAAAACTATTAAATCATTTGGTGAAACTAACTCACTTCATTTGTACACTTAAACCCTAAAAACCCTAGGGTAAATTTACTAATAAGTTTTACTATATTTTTTTGATTTTTTACCTGAATATTAAAATAAAAAATTAGCATTTAATTTTTCAATTTTGTAATAATTAAAAAAAAATTTAAACCCTAGTTGCCCATACTAGGTCCTAGTATTTTTCTAATAATTTTCCCAGTCATTTTAAAAATTTTTACTAGAATATTTAAATTAGAAAATCCATTCAAATTTCAAAAATTTAATAGTAATTCTCTAAAATATTTAATTTTCCAAACCCTAGTTACATATACTAGATTCCATTAAATCACTAATTGCTTGATAAAATTTATGATTTTTTACTAGCATATTTAAATCAAAAATTCACTTTAAATCTCAAAATTTCATAGTAATTTTCAAAATAATCATTTTTCAAACCCTAGTTTCATACACTAGGTCTTATTACTTTTGAGATATCACCTTACATTCTAAAATTATATTTCAAAAATGGATCTCATTAATTTACAAATTTTTCTTACATTTCTTACAAATAATAAGGAGAACATCATTGGTCCTATCATGTACATGAGTGATGAATTTTATCGTATATAAGTACAAAGCTTCATTCATTGCATTTCATGGTTACTCTTTATAATAAAAGATGATATTACAACATTTATTACTAAAAATACACAAGATTTCAATATTCCTTTGGCATAGTGTATCTCTCTCACAAGGAATAATTTTCAACTCCATTTTGCTAAACATGTTACCAATGTTATGTTACATATCAAAATTTTCTATACATTCATGCAAAATTTCATTTTCTCTATCCTTCTGTTTCTATCTCTCATGTGGAAATTTTTTAAAGTTTATCATGCTAAAAACATTATAAATGTCATAATACATGTTAAATTTTTATATACATTTGCATACAATTTCATGTTCTCTCTCCTTTCCTTTCTATCTCTTGTGTGTAATTTTGTTAAAGTTTATCATACTAAACACATTAGAAAGGTCATAATACATGCCACATTATTTTTATGCATTTATGTGCAAATTCATGCTTTCTACCCCTTGCTTACTATCTCTCCCATGGAATTATTGTTATAAAAATATTATAGTATAAATCATCACTCACATTTCATGCATTTCATTCCACATTCATGCTTTCTACCTAGATGCATATAACTCCTTGTCTACTTTTGAGTATCCTCCTATCAGTACTAGACACAAGCAAATAGTAGTGGTTATATCTATCCCTCTTCCTTTAAAATTTGGTACATGTAGCTCCTAACTTGCACCTACTACCAACTTTATGCCTATAGTAGATCATGCATTACATGTTATCACCCATGTCTCAAAAGATAGGTAGGTTGATTACACCCATGGATATAGCTTTATCACTCAAGTTAGCACCCCTTATAATACAATTTAAGTTCTTAAGATCCTTTAGTGATTGTATGTTTACAAATATGTGGTATATACAACCCTTACAATACTAGAATTCCCATTTCCACCGAACTAGCTTATGTTACATCTATCCTCAACACCATGTAATGTATTGAAGAACATATTTCCTTTGAAAAGAGGATTTATGCCCACACCACATCATTGAAAAAAATCTACTTCTGTATATTCAATTAATAATTAATGATGTGGGGGTCAAAAGGGTATTAGTTGATAATGGTTTAGGACTCAACATTTGTAACATTTCTTTTCTTAAATGTCTTAATATACAACCTCAAGATATTGACCATTCTGATATGAATATCAGATATTTTGACAACATTCCATGGAAATTCATGGGTCAAATAACACTCAATCATACCTTAGGGCCTAATACACTACCAACTACTTACCAAGTCATGCCAAATGACCTCAACTATAATTTATTACTTAGTCAGCCTTAGATTCATGATATGCATGTGGTCCCTTCTACACTCTATGATTGTTTAAAATTTAGTCATAAAGGCTACATATACATATGCCAAATAGATTAAAAAAACCTTTTAAATACTAACAAGTTATTAAAACTCCACAAAATTATATTCTACACTTTGATCTTGGCAATATACTAGCAGAACCTATTATTCCTAGTGTACCTTCAAACCATGCAACACATCAACAAACTCCAAGTTTTGTAATAGAATCGACACCAAATCACTAGTTTACCTCTCCTTTCACACTTAAATATCTTAATAATATGGGATATCATGGAAAAGGTCTTAGAAAGCATGAACAAGGAATCATCAATCCTATTGAGACATCTACACAACATGAAACATAAGGGCTAGGTTATCAGTTTATCCCACCTTCATAATAAGCCTTCTTCTTCTAATTGAAAGCATATAAATTTTTATCCACCCACTACAGCAGTAGACCACACCATTAATCATACTTAAACATTATCATTAATCTATCCTGATGTCATTGATGACATAGTTTACTAGACATGCTTACATTAGATGAATTATCCAATGATGATCCATCCTAAAATTTCTTGAAGCATATAAGGACCTTCCATATTCCTATCATAAAAATATATTTCCTCATAAAAAAAATTCGCATGCATACTTTAGATAAAATATAGATTCTCCACAATACATACTAGTTGATTCAGATGATATTATTCCTACCATTCCCTACACACTTGATCATACCACATTGCATAATAAAGAAATAATTAATTTCAATTTTGGAACTAATCAAGATCCATGCATTTTTTTATTAGCCACTACCCTACAAAAGGAAGAAGATATAGATATACATCAAACCTTAATAGATTTCCTAGAACTCTTTGCTTGGTCCTACTCAGATATACTAGCAATTAATACATTGATAATAGTTCATCAGATTCCTTTATACCTAGATGCTAAACTTTTTAAACTAAAAATTCATAAAATGCATCATAAGGTGTCTTTCCTAGTCAAAGACGAGATCTAATGCCTCTTAGATGCTAGTTTAATTTGACTAATAACACACCCTGAATGGGTTTCCAATATAGTCCCCATGGTCAAACCTAATTAGATGTTCTAATTCCCATGATTTAAATAAAACATGGTCAAAAGATGATTTTGCTTTACCTAACATTGACATGATCATCAATTCCATATCAAGATATGAAATATTATCATTTATGGATGGATTTTTAGGATACAACCAAATCAAAATTACTTTAGAAAATCAAAGAGAAAACAAATTTTACAACACCTTGGGGTACATTTTATTATATTGTCATGCCTTTTAGATTAAATAATTATAGAGCAACATACCAATGTACCATGACACATATATTTCATGATTTGATTCACCATACTATCAAGGATTATGTCGATGATATCTTAGTTAAATCCAAACAATGATAGCATCATGTTATTGATTTATGAAATATCTTTCAAAGACTCAAATAATATAATATCTAATTAAACCCAACGAAGTGTGTCTTTTGAGTTACATCAAGAAAAATCTTAGGTTTCATTATTTCTCAATCTGGCATAGAGGTTGAACCTAAGAAAGTGAAATAAATCATCGACATGCCACTTCCTATGAACTTAAATAAAATTCAATCCCTACAGGGTAAGATCTAAGAAATCCATCATTTTGTATCTCAAATTTTTGATAAAACTCAATCATTCAATTGATTACTAAAGAAAGATACAAAGTTTGTCTTGACCAAGCATGTCAAGAAAGATTTCATATAATCAAACAATATCTTCTTCATCCACCAATCTTATTACCACCTATCCTTGATAGTCCCTTCCTATTGCATATCTCAAGAATAGACCATGCATTAGGAGTAATCTTATCACAACATGATGATCAACACACTGACTGAGAAATTTGTTACATTAGTTGCACGTTATTTTATTATGAAAAAAACTACTCTATAATAGAAAAGTTATGTTTAGCACTATTTTTTACCACATAAAAACTCTGACATTACATGGTAAATAATGAGACTTACGTTATCACAAAAGTAGATCCATTAAATTTTCTCAAAGCAAAACCACATCTCTCCAATTATATCACAAAATGGGTCATTTATTAATAGAGTTTAACTTAAAAATAGTTATCCAAAAATCAATAAAGGCAAAATCATTGCAGAGCATTTGGAAACCACACAACTCCTAGACACTAATCCTATTAGTGACACATTTAGAGATGATTTAACTACCTATTATACTCATTCTAATACTTAGGCCATGTTCTTTGATGGTTCTTGATACACATCTAGTGTAGGGATAGACAATGTCTCTATTGACCCTTCTAGTCACATTGTTCTTATTGTATATTGATTAAGTTTCTCATGTACCAACAACACCGTAGAATATGAAGCACTTATTTTGGGTCTATTTGCCACCTAGTCTCTCCAAATAAGATCTATTCAAGTCTTTGGTGATTCCTAACTTTTGGTCAACTAAGTTAGTGATGTCTATTAGATAAAAGAACATCTTATACCATATTGAAACATGGTACAATGTTTATCATCATAGTTTGACTACTTTTGTATAAAAAGTATACCAAGAAAATACAAATGACACACATATACAATGGAAAATTCTAAATCTTTGATTCCTATTGACATTAATTATGATCAATCTATTTTCATAATTAAATGATTACAATTTTCATCAATATACAATGTAGATTTGATTGCACTATCCATTCTAAACATTACACACAATTTTGTAACTTCAAAATGGTTATCTGATATCTATAATTTTCTAAACGAATCTATTACACTAAATAATTTTTCATGAAATGAAAAATTTAAGTGACACAAACAAATAATCCATTATGTAATCATTGGCAGAGACCTTTTTAAATGATCCTTTGATAGATAATTGCTTTAATGTTTGACATCAACAAAAACCAAAATTGCTCATACATAGATACAATATAGTGAGTGTGGTGGTCACTTCAGTAGAAAATCCATATCACAAAAATTACTTTGATAAGGGTACTAATATCCCACCATGAAATATGAATGTATAAAATATGAAAAACCATGTGATAAATGTCAATGACATAGTAACTTACAGCATGCACCATCACAATAATTACAACCTATTATCTCTCCTTGGCCATTCATGTTATGGGGATTTAATATTATTGGAAAAATTAACCCCAAATTTGTTGATAGACATAGATTCATAATCATAGACATAAAATACTTTAATAAGTGGGTATAATCCATTCCACTTCAATATACTATAGGTAAAGACATTTACAGCTTTCTCATGACTCCCATTATTTCACACTTCAGCTTGCCTTTAGCCATCATTTATGATAATGGAACATCATTTAAGAATAAAATTGTCAAGAAATTTTACAAAAAATATAAGATTAAACACACATTATCCAATCCATATTACCCATAAGGAAATGGTCAAGCAGAGGCCACCAATAAAACCATCTACAACATTTTGAGTAAAATAGTGACCAAATTTGGAGATGATTGACACAATCAAATAGTATTTGCATTATGGGCATATCACATAAGTATCCACATGCCCATAGGAGCTACTCCTTATTCACTTGTTTATGACACATAATTAGTTCTACCGTTGGAATTATAAATCCCATCTCTTTGTGTCTCCCTTAAAGGTATTCTCACTGATGACCAGTATCATGAAAAGTATCTACACTAGCTTTATCAATTAGACCATACATGTAATCAAGTAGTAAAACATATCCAAATCTACCAACAACATATACAATAATATTACAATAAATGAGTTCATGCTATAAAATTTGAAGTTAATGATCTTGTTCTCAAAGAGAATCTTCACAAAGGTGATGCCAAATAAGAAATCAAATGAAACTTCAAACCAAATTGGCTAGGTCCATCCATTATTACCAAAAAACTTAGCTCTAAAGTGTATCATCTAGCCTCACTTTAAGGAAATAAACTCAAGAATCCAATGAATATTATGCATATACGTAGATTATATGTCTAGCATTTCATTTCACACATTATATTATACATAATTTTGCAAAATTACCTATATATAGTTTTATATGCTTGATTGTACATAGCTCAAATATCAAAAAATTCAAAAAAATTCAATTATTTCAAAATACAAAAACATGTAAATAATTCAAAAACACCAAAAAATCTTTTGATTGTATGCATCATCCGTGCTTTACATTATATTATCATTCTAGACTTATATTTGTTGTTCTATGATATTGTTTGTCAAATTTATCTACATTATTGTGCTTCACTTGATCCTCTTTGAGTGTGTGTAGTGACATCCATATCTTTGATTGGTTCACTCTACCCATTGAGGGGCATCCTACTTATACATCGAGACATACATTAATATACATACCCACTAGGGGCATCTTCTACATGACTACACCATCTAAGTTATGTCATTCCTATACCAAACACTCTACTTATCATGTTGATGTACATTGCTTACTAGCTTACATAGATTACTTTATCGGCACTCACTAGTATATAGCACTTGTGTATTTCTTAGCATATACCTAGTCTTGTACTAACATGTCATGCATACTTTTACATCTTTATTTGATTCATTAGGTGTGATTGTATTTCTAATTTTTACATGTTTTCTTTTCTTTATTTGTGTACCTATATGTGATTGCATTTCTTAATTCCAATTTTTATCTCCTGTATGTGCCTTAGGGCATTGTCCAATTTCTTTTGCTTCTATTCATATGTGTGCCTTAGGACATTTTTGAATGTATTTTACTTATACTCTTCTATGTGATTGTGGATTTCATGCCAACCTTGATTATTTCAATTATATATGTATATGGCATTTTAACATGCCTTGTATGTTTGCCTTCTAGTTTGAGTGACATGTGCCCATATCCCTTGTTTTCCTGGCCCCTTGGCCACCCTGCATGCTTCTTTCTTCTTGCCTTGTATGCTTTTTACTTATTTTATTCTCATTATTTACATTCCCATTATCCACACCATGAATTTTATTGCTTTCTTGGATGTCATGATGGATATCATGCTCCATTCCTCCTTGATAACTAATATATAACTAGACTTCTAGTTCTAGCTCATTACATTGCACATGATATTACATTATTATATCTATCTAGGCATACCCTTATTGATATAAAAATATCAAACCATGCTATATCATGTATATTTGAAACATAACACACTTATAAGGATCTTTATTCTAAGGTTAGTCATTACAAGGTCTTAATTCATACCCTCAAAAAAGGGGGAAACAAATAGGGGTTTTGTCATAGAGATCACAACTAACAGTCAAAAAGTAGCATTTAGAATAGCTAGAATAGAAACCAGACATCAAACTAGTTAGATCAAACCAAGTAGATAGTGAAAATGTCAAAATAGTCACCAAATTTGGCCTAAGATAATAGTGATAAGATTTTACTATAGCATCAGTTCCACTTCTATTTGTTTTCAATGCTCTTGTCCAAACAACAAAAAAACTAGACTTTCTAGAAGTAGGCAAAAAAATAGGTTCAACTACAGGTTTTCACAGTCAGACTAGTTCAAAATCAATAGTTTTTAGTACACTTTTGCTCACATAATATAGTGATAGGGAGCATCATACATAACATGATGGGTCCCACTTCTAGTTTTAGATATGGAAGCTGGTATAACTTCTAGATCAAAACCCATGTTATAGACACTAGTGATTGGGGGCAATGTGCATGGCCAATTTGTTTTCTTTTATTTTTTACATTTAACATTACCCAGACATTCTTAAAAGTTACATGCCTTATTCCATCTATAGGCGGCTAGCATAATTTTAGAGTGGCTTTCATACAAGCATAACCTCCACATTTTGGAGTGGCTTTCATATAAGCCTAGTACACCAATTTTGGAGTGGTTTTCATAAGAGCTTAATCTCTATCTTTTGGAATGGCCAAGAGTGGCCTATTTTTTAGTATACATTTAGCTATCCATACCAACATTATTAGATCAAATTACATTTATGGGCTTAAAGATACATCTCATATAGTATAAATCTATACTAATATCACTTCATAGCTTCACTTCATGAGGTAATGATGGAGCTAAAGGACTAGTTAGGCTTTATATTCTTGAGCCACCTATTTAAAGGGATTGAACACATAATCCAAACATCAATTAACACATGCATGATCACCTAGATTCACTTATTGGGTGACAATGGATCTAAATGGCTAGCCTTTGCATTCTTGAGCCACTCTCATAGAATTGAGTACTCAGCTCCATTCATGATATTACTCTTGATTCAACACACATCCAATATTACTCAACATCATAGGTTTTATATTGGTCCATGTATCTAGTGAGGTGTATTCATTTCTTTCTCTTCCTCTCTTTCTCTTACCCAACTTTATACGTTCTTATTTTAGATATATCACATATAGTAAGAATTTATCTACTCTTTATTTTCTCTTGCAGATTTATATTTCATAATGTGCTCTCTCTATGCAGACCCAAAATCACACAACTTTATGATATTCACCATTATAGGTAGGTTTAGGTACACTTTCTATTTTTCCTCTATCTTAGCATTTCAGTTTGTTCCATCACTAGAGTAAAATGAGGGCAAATGTAATCATATGAAATGTGAAAATTGGTAACTTAAGCGTGATTAAAGACACCCAACCCTTAGGTCCTTTTTGTTTGGTCTCATTACCCTCATAAGTATCTTTTCACTGATTCCTAGTCATCCATAGCCTTCCAATCTTGATCCTAGCTAAGATAGACCCCTTTTTCCATGACTAACATATCCCCCTAGGTCCCATCAACTCAATATAATAGCGCCACACTTGGACTATAGTTCTAGTGCCTCTCCTACCCACTTTTAGCTCTCCTATCCAAGTCTATTTCTAGCCCCAATGGTTATTTCCTTCTAGTTCCCCATCCTTATCCTTGTCAACCTAACATGAGAATATTCAACCCATAACCAATAGATCCCTATAAAATCCCATTTAGATATTATAAGGAAAGGGTTGGAAAATATCACTAAGTAAGAAAAAATACAAGAAATAATACTCAAGCAATCTTCCCTATTCACTGTATACAAGCAACCAATACACTTACAAGATTATTAAAATCCTTACATCAATCCTTAACCACCTCAAGCACATCTAGTTAAACATTATGAATATTCATATACTCTATTACACAAAGCACATCAAGTGGGAGAACTACATATAGCATGATCCCTCTTTGGAGTATTGGTATGTAAGTAGCATGCCCACACAAGGGGTGTGGATATATGTTTAGTGAATATTACACATACTAACCCCACCTTTTTATAGAAATTGGTTAAATCATAATGGAGTATATGGTTTTAATAGAAAATTTTCTCTGTAGAAAGCTCTATAGATTTCTAGGTACCAAAACTTCACAGATCAGGTCACACAGACCTGACAAACAAAACCTAAAAATATCATATCCTCAAGACAAAAATGATCAAGGTAGACTATAGAACCAATGTTACTCTTGTCCACTTTTAGTGATCCTATCCAAACATGAAATGAAGGTCATATCTCAATTAATGAGTGTCTTAGTCCTATATAGTGTTGGGGATCAACCAACAATAGATTACACTTGTGAAAGCAATAAATGTGGAAATAAATCAGATAGATAAGTAACTAGAATGATAAACAGGAAGAATAAGAGATACAAAAAACCACCCTAAAAACTTGTATTAACAAACTCTTTATAAAAGGAATACAATTTGAAGAAACTTCTTTCTTCCACACCTCTCCTAGATGTATAGATCTCTCACTAGATCTCTATTCCTCAAGAGCTCTCTCTCTCTCAAGAACAATCAACTCCAACAAGCCTGGATTGATTCAATTCTATACTGTTCTTCAACATACCAATTCTACAACTAGTACAATAATTCACCCAAAGCTAAGAAGATCTAATTCTACATATAGAATTAGGAGACTTGAGCATGCACTTACAACAACCAGTTAAGCCTCTTGAACAAGGGCTCTAAAAATAATATTACTAATAATAGAGATGCAAGCTTAAGACTATAACATGAACTCATCATGCAAACACTCACTTCTGTCCTCTGAAATAGCATACTGGATGCACAGGTAACTGACGTCGGTTCCTGCTGCTTGTCTGTGACCGCTGTCAGCTGACCCACTGCCGACGTCGGTGCCTCTGCAACTGCACCTGACCGACGTCGATCTCTCCTGACCAATGTCAGTGACTGTGTAGACTCAAACCTGTTAAAGTGTGCTCCTTGGTGAAGCTTTTAGCTCCACACCTTAACAATCTCCCAC
Organism: Torreya grandis; assembly: GCA_037957365.1. Lineage (NCBI taxonomy): Eukaryota > Viridiplantae > Streptophyta > Pinopsida > Cupressales > Taxaceae > Torreya > Torreya grandis. The sequence continues at coordinate 789,026 of JARHVA010004046.1, forward strand.
TTGGAGATAAATAGTTGCACCAGTACTTGTACAACAACATCTTCTAGCTCCTCCATCTTCAGCTCAATCATGAAGACCAACAGAATTTGAATGAAGATTCAACTTCTCCTTTGTAACCAGCTTGGTTAACATATCAGCAGGATTCCTATCCGTATGGATCTTCTCCAGCTTCAGCTCACCATCTTCCAATACCTGTCGTATGAAATGGTACCTTAGCTGTATGTGCTTTGTTCTTGAATGAAAGGCTGAATTCTTAGCCAAATGGATTGCACTCTGACTGTCACTATACAATTTGCAACTCTCATGCTCCCTACCAAGCTCATCCATGAACCGTGTCATCCATATCATCTCTTTTCTAGCCTCTATGGCTGCAATATACTCTGCTTCTATAGTTGACAAGGCAACAACCTTCTGCAACTTAGATATCCAGCTAACTACTGTTCCACCTACAGTGAAAACATAACCTGTAGTGCTTCTCCTGCCATCCAAATCACCTGCCATATCTGAATCTACATAACCATGTAGAGAAGTATCTAAACCTCCATAGCACAAGTGCCTACTACTGGTTCCTCTTAGATATCTAAGGATCCACTGAACTACTTTCCAATGTTCCTTACCTGGATTGGCCATATACTTACTTACCACTCCCACTGCTTGGGCAATATCCAGTCTAGTACACACCATTACATACATCAAACTCCCTACTATAGAAGAATATGGAACCTTACTCATGTACTCTACCTCATCATATGAATTAGGACATTGTTCTTTACTCAACTTAAAATGTCCAGCCAAAGGTGTGCTTACCGGTTTAGCATCCTGCATATTGAACCGTTTCAACACCTTGTCCACATAATCTTCTTGAGACAATATCAACCTGTGATTTTTCATATCTCTCTTAATGCTCATGCCAAGGATTTTCTTTTCTGCTCCCAAATCCTTCATAGCAAACATTTGAGCTAATTTTACCTTAAGCTCAGAGATATCCTGCATGTGTGATCCTATAACCAGCATATCATCTACATACAACAATAGAATAATATATCTACCATTATCAAATCTCTTGAAATACACACAATGATTAGATTGACACCTACTGTAGCCATGCTCAGTCATAAACCTGTCAAATTTTAAGTGCCATTGCTTAGGAGCTTGCTTGAGGCCATACAAGCTTTTCTTCAATCTGCACACAAACTTCTCCTTACCCTTGACCTCAAATCCTTCCGGTTATTCCATATAAATATCCTCATCCAAATCTCCATGAATAAACTTTGTCTTAACATCTAGCTGCTCCAGATGCAAATCCTCAAAAGCAACCAAAGACAATACAACCCTTATAGAAGTCATTTTAACAACAGGAGAAAAAATCTCACCAAAGTCAATACCTGGCTTTTGTGCAAATCCTTTCACTACCAATCTGGCCTTATATCTCATCTGTCCATTCTCACCTTCTTTCAACCTGTAGGTCCATCTGTTCTTGAGTGTTCTCTTACCAGCTGGCAATTCAACCAAATCCCATGTTTGGTTCTCTCTTAAGGACTCCAACTCCTCAACCATGCCATGCTCCCACTAACTCTTGGACTCCACCTGTATTGCTTCTTCAAAACTCTCTAGTTCTCCACCATCAGTTAGCAATAAATAAAATAAAAAAGGAGAATATCTAATTGGAGGCTTACTCACCCTTTTTGACCTCTTAATGGGTGTCTGAGACTCGTTCACAACACGCTGTCCACCCAAATTCTCTGACAGTGACCGACCTCGGTCACTTCCAGACCTGTTATTGGCCGATGTCAATTCTACCTGACCTACCTCGGTGCCTATCCTACCGACGTCGGTCTCTGTATGGCCGATGCCGGTATCTGTCTTGCCGACACCAGTTCCTACCCTGCTGACGTCGGTCTCTATGTTTTCCTGTAAGTGATTATTTCTTTTTCCCATGAGCTCATATTGGACTTCACCTCGTCCAATTCACCATTGCTCTGCTCAGATTGATTCAACTTCCTTAGCTGATCACAATACATCAACCTTTCATTAAAAACAACATCACGACTCCTAATTACCTTGTTTGTTTCTAGATTCCATAATCTGTAACCAAAATCATCTGAGCCATAGCCAATAAACGTGCACCTCATAGACTTAGCATCAAGCTTCTTCCTATTTTCTTTATCTATGTGCACAAAGGCTTCACAACCAAAAACTTTGAGATATGAGAGATCTACCTTTTTACCTGTCCAAGCCTCTTCTGGAATACCACCATCTAGAGCTATAGAGGGTCCTCTGTTAATCAGATATACTGCAGTGTCAACAACTTGTGCCCAAAACTGTAAGGGCAAACCAACATGCAATCTCATACATCTTGCATGCTCCATTATTGTCTTATTCATCCTTTTAGCAATTCCATTCTGCTGAGGTGTCCTTAGAACCATCCTTTGCCTGCAAATTCCATGCATATAACAATAATCTTTGAACTTATAACTACAGAACTCACCGCCATTGTCAGATCTCAAGCACTTCAGTCTTTTACCTGTTTCATTCTCAAACATAGCTTTTTAGATCTTAAAAGTCTCAAATACATCAGATTTTCTTCTAATACAATAGATCCATACCTTCCTTGTAGCATCATCTATGAAAGATACATAGTACTGTGATCCTCCAATGGAAGCAACCTGAGCCGGTCCCCACACGTCTGTGTGAATAAGCTGGAACTTATGCCTCTTCTTAGTAGACCCAGTCTTGAGAAAACTAACCCTTTTCTATTTTCCAAATACATAGTGCTCACAAAACTCTAGATCTATGCCTTTTAAATCTGAAAGCATACCTTTGGACTTTAGAATTGACATCCCCTTCTCACTCATGTGGCCAAGTCTTGAGTGCCACAATTTAGCATCCACATCTGAAGTAGATAATACAGAAGGAGATTTGTTAGTAACACAATTACACAAATAGAGAGTACCTTCTCTCTTACCTATGGCCATAACAAGTGCACCCTTGGTCACCTTCCAAGATTCTGCTGTGAGAGTTATTGTACAACCCTCATCCTCTAACTTTCCTGTAGAAATCAAATTTCTCTTCAAGCTAGGAACATGCATCACATCTCTCAACACCCATGTGTTGTTGTTCTGCATCTTCAAATGCATTTTACCTTTGCCAATTATTTTATAGGGCTCATCATCCCCTAGATACACTATTCCAAAATCTCCATGGATATAGTCACTAAAATATTCCCTATTAGGGGTAGCATGAAAAGATGCACCAGAATCTAACACCCAAGATTCTATATTATTATGCAGAGAGAAAATTAAAGCATCTTGTGCAATACCTACAACCTTGGCTTCTTCCTTTCCTTCGTGTTGATTGTCCTCCTTAGGCTTTGACCAACAATCTCTACTTATGTGTCCCATCTTTTCACAATTCCAACATTGTGGCCTTCTGCCATTTCTGGATTTAGATCTGCCTTTCCCCTTAGACTTGGATCTTGATCTGCCTTTCTTGCTCTTCTCTTTTTGCCTTCCCCTGCTCTCAAAACTTAAAGCGTTCCTAGATGTCTCTTCTGTGCTTTTTCTACGTATTTCCTCATTCAAGATAACACTAACAACATCCTCTACTTTCAAAATATTTGATGCAGATGCAGTATTACTAACTGCCATTACTAAGCCATGCCAGCTTTCAAGCAAAGAACATAATATTAAGAGAGCTTTTATTTCATCATCAAACACTATATTGATTGAAATTAATTGATTCACAATTCCATTGAAATCATTCAGATGAGTAGAAATAGATCCACATTCATTCATATGCAAATTAAATAACTGCTTCATAAGATATACCTTATTAGAAGCTGAGGGTTTTTCTTACAAATTTGCTAACGTAGTCATCAACTCTACCGTAGACTTTGCCTGTGATAAATTCGATATCACAGTGGATGCTAGACTCAGTCTTATATACCCCAGAGCCTTTCTATCAAGAACTTCCCATTCTTCATCCTCCATGTCTTTGGGCTTCTTTGCAACCCCACCTAATGGTAAGTAGAGATCTTTCTGATACAGATAATCCTCTATCTGCATTCTCCAATGTTGGTAATTTTTGCCATTGAACTTTTCCATTCTCAGTTTACTTTCATCTGCCATTACTTCTCCCACTCAAATAGAAATCCCTGTGAGAACTTGTAATCAATACACACTACACAGATCTAAACCACCTGTTAGTGAACCTGAGCTCTGATACCACTTGTTGGGGATCAACCAATAATAGATTACACTTGTGAAAGCAATAAACATAGAAATAAATCAGATAGATAAGTAACTAGAATGATAAACAACAAGAACAAGAGATACAAGAAACCACCCTTAAAACTTGTATTAATAAACTCTTTACAAAAGGAATACAATTTGAAGAAACTTCTTTCTTCCACACCTCTCCTAGATGTATAGATCTCTCACTAGATCTCTATTCCTCAAGAGCTCTCTCTCTCAAGAACAATCAACTCCAAAAAGCTTGGATTGATTCAATTCTGTACTGTTCTTCAACATACCAATTCTACAACTAGTACAATAATTCACCCAAAGTTAAGAAGATCTAATTCTACATATAGAATTAGGAGACTTGAGCATGCACTTACAACAACCAGTTAAGCCTCTTGAACAAGGGCTCTAAAAATAATATTACTAATAATAGAGATGCGAGCTTAAGACTACAACTTAAACTCATCATGCAGACACTTGCTTCTGTCCTCAAAAATAGCATACTTGATGCACAGGTAACCGACACCGGTTCCTGCTGCTTGCTTGTGACCGTTGTCGGCTGACCCACTGCCGATGTTGACACCTCTGCAACTACACCTGACCAACATTGGTCTCTCCTAACCGACGCTAGTGACTGTGTAGACCTGAACCTGTTAAAGTGTGCTCCTTGGTGAAGCTTTTAGCTCCACACCCTGACATATAGTGAATCTTAGACCCTATCTCAGTTATATCAACCAATTTCCAATTAAGTCTTATTTTTTACATCTTATTTTGTATTTTTATAAAGTTTTAAATTGAAATCTAATTTACACAAATTAGTGACTTAATTATTTCATATTTATTAAATAATTTTACTACTCAGACCCTTTAACTAAACTAGGAATAATAAATAATTATTCTCAAAACTATTAAATCACCACTCATGACTTGGAACTTATTTCCATTATTCATGCTTTGAAGTAATGGAAACATTTTTGGTTGGGTAAGAATTTTGAAGTAAAATATAATCATTATATCCTAGATTTTTTTTTAGGATTATCTAAATGCATGCCAGTGTAGGTGGATGGAATTTATGAGTAATTTTTATATGAACATATCATATATGAAAGGTAAGGAGAATTGTGTTACTGATGCACTCACTTGATTCATGTATCTCACTACCTTGTCTATTTTGCATAATAATTTAAAACTAAAATTTTAGAATAATAGTATTTCTATATGTTTTGCCAATATGTAAGTTCAAATTTGGCTGATGATTTGATATAAAATAATTTTTCTAACTTTTTTGTTGATTCTAATGGTTTAATTAGACATAAAAATAGAATTTATATACCCAAGTCTAGTGACTTAAGTAAATTTATCTGAAATAAGTGTAGGAATCACCTCATTTTGATCATCATGGTGTTATAAAGATGATACATGAGATGAAAAGGCTATATTATTAGACTGGTTTGAAACTCAAAGTTGTTGACTTTGTGTCAAAATGTTTGGAATGTTTGCATGTGAAATCTAAACATTTCCATCCAAGAGTATTGTTCTACCCTCATGATGTTCTATGAGATAAATGGATTGTTATTTATTTAGATTTCATAGTTGATTTTCCAAAATATCAAAGTAAACATGATACTATCTTGGCTACATTAGATAAATTCATTAAAGTTGCTCATTTTATTGCTATAAATTTAACTCATGATGCATCTTTAGTTACTAAATAGTTTATGAAAGAAATAGTAT
>JARHVA010004046.1:800000-815000 GCA_037957365.1 Torreya grandis
GTTTTCATCATTTGTTTTTGTTAAGTCAATCTCAATTGATAGTTACTATTGTCTCCAAATCTTATACCCTATAAGAGGGTATTTAGGCCTCCTCTAAATTTGGGCAATGTTGGGACATTTTCAAGCATGTGGGTGTGCCTATAGGTGGAAATGAACCTCTAGGTTTGAAGGGATAACTCCATGCATATGTGTCTAAAAAATGAAAACTATTTAAACTAGATTGATAAAGGGAAAAGGATTAGAAATGCATAATGGAAATCTGATTTAAAAAAGGTGATGCACCAAAATTGCCCTGCACATGAATGCTATACATGATTGAATGATACAAAAATATGCAAGCCTATTGCAAAGATATGAAAATTTATAACATAATGTTTCAATGTAGAGGTGAGACTTATAAAATCACATGAGGTAAAGAAACTCAAATACAAGCTGTATAGTTTAGAAAAGGTTATACACATGTAAAATCTCATACATGTGGATGCACTCTACATGACCTATTATACTAAAAATCCTAATCAAAATGTGAAGGAAAAAGGACACAAGGATGAAACCATCACTTGTTTCCATTCTATGTCTCTTAAAAACTCAAACAATTGTTTAAAACTTGAAATCAATGGACATATGCCTAATTTCTTAAAGGCAAGAAATGATAAAACAATTTAGCAGGGCTTCACCATACTTTTGTGGATGGATTTTACACTATCCAAAGGGATATATTTATAACAAAGAGAAGAGAGAGAAGAGGTCTTTAGCACTAGAAATAGGAATCATTTGAATTAGAAGTCTCCATCTTTAGCTATAATTGAGTTTGATAATGATGTTCATTAGGGAAATCTAATTGATCCATGTCACCCTCTTGAATGCCCTTGGCTTTCCCTATTGGAGATTCTTTTCAATGATTGATTAATATAATAGAGCTATGTGAAGATGGAACCAAAAATGGTTGCTACTAATGGAGCCCCATATTGGAGATTTTTTTGATGCCCAACTACTTCTCCTTGGCTTGTCATGATGCACAATGATGTGGAGAGAAGTTATTTTTATTCTATTTGGATTTGTCTTTCCTTTTTGATTAGTCCTCAAGGAATGACTTATATTGGTGATTCTGAGTCATTGATCTACTAGGCACAGATACTTATGGATCATCCTCCATCTATCTTTGACAAGTTGAATCTATTCTAGCTCACAGCATGTGGTAACTTCTCATTTGTCTAAACATGATGGTGAACTATGTCATTGAACCAAGCTTATTTAGTTAATAAGCCTTGGAAACTTGATTTGTGCTTATCTTTGCTTTAAGTCTTTAAGATTTTTGAGGCTCCTTACTTCAGGTTTTTCATGCTCCAAGTCTTTGGGTTTTCAGAAAGTGACCCTTCAAATTTGTGAAATTACCCCTTTTGAAGGGTAAAAGACCTTTAGAAATTTGTAAATTTACCCTTTTAAAGGATGGAGTTACCCTTTGGAAAAGTTCATCTTCCCTTTGAATAAATTGAACCGCCCTTTGGAAGAATGGAGTGCCCTTTAAAAATGTTGAAATTCCCTTCAGAAGAGTTGAACTTCCCTTTGAAAGAGTTGAACTACCCTTTGGAAGAGTTGAACTACCCTTTGAAATAATTGAACTGGCCTTCAAACTTCTTGAAATGGACCTTTCTGAAGGGAATGTTCCCTTTGAAAATGTTTAAGAATTTTACCTTAGGAAATTTGAGAGGCATTATCAAGACCATTTTGGGTTTTCTAAGCCCTATTACTTACTCACTTCAGACCTCTCATTTCTCACTACTTAGAAAGAAATTTAAGACTTGCTCCTTATAAAACCTAAATTCATACATCATTGAAAATCTGTAAAGCATTAAAAGGAGTAATTTGGGTTCATAAACCTAGATTAATTCTACTCATGAAATTTTTATAAGTTGAGTCAATTAGAGAACCCAACTTGGTCTTGAGGAGTAACTAAGGTTTATGAGTGCCCAAAACTTGACTTGTGAAGAACCTGACTTACACTATAATGGAGATAAAACACTTTAGCCTCTTTGACTTACAAATTTAGACATCTAAAATGACCTATTATTTGAACTACTATTTGGCTCTCCTTGAAAATGGCTAAACAAATTATACTGAGGTGAAATATGGTTAACATTCTTGGTGATTTCAAAGGGAGGCATGCCTACTATATCAAGGACCAGTCACCTAAATCCTTCCATTGGGCATGGATTTATGCATATATTAACTTAAAAGAGAACTAAACAAGCTTTGGTTCAAAATACACTAGCTAGGTTGATCACACACACAAGGTAGAGACACACACCAAATAAAGGGAAGGAAAACACACATGTGCTACAAAGCACTTAGGGAACACATAGTGAACAAAAGGAAACACACACAACTAGACTAATATTTACAAGAAGATGGTAAAGGTCTAATAGTAGTATTTCAAGTGCATCCCATTCATAGGGATAGGTAACTCTTCTCCATTCATTTTGAATATTTGAAAGGAGTTACTTTGCTTTCACTTGTTGATGATGTAAGGGCCACTCCATAAAGTGTCAAACTTTGTATGCATGCCTAGTTTTGCTCTATCTTCATCCCACTTCAAAACCAAGTCACCATATTTGAACACTCTTACCCTTGTCCTTTTATCAAAGGATCTCTTCATGAGCACTTGATGGTGTTATATATCCTTGTGTACATCATCCCTTCCCTCCTACAACTACATTAGTTCTGTCAACCTAAATTTCATTGGAGTGTTTTCAAGTAATTATAGTTGTTGTGCAAGTTATAGGGTAGGGAGTTTTTGGGATATGGACAAACTATCTTCTCTCCCATAAATAATTATAAAGGGAGAGTTACCAATTTATTTTTAATGACTAATTATGTCAACCCATAAAGCTATCTTTAGCTTACTGTGCTATGTTCTTTGATTTTTCTCCAATGTTCTCTAGATTATTTTGATGAGGTTCTTGTTGGTAGACTCAACCAATACATTACATTAAGGGTAATAATTAGATGAATTACTCAAGTGAAATCCACTATTTTCCTCATAATCAAAAGTTTTAACACTTATGAAATCAAGTGCATTATCAAAAATGCTAACATGGGGAACTCCAAACCTTGTCACAATGTTGTCATAAGACTCCAAGATAGTATTTTTGCTTGCCTCTAATGAAATAGACTCTACCCACCTTGTGAAGTAGTCCATAGTAGTCAATATCCATTTGTGTCTAGCACTTGATGGAGGGTTGATCATACCAATAAAATCAAGGCCCTATTGCATGAAAGGCTGGTCCAGTTAGATAGGATTTAATGGAAGGGTTGCAAGCTTCTATTTACCTACAAATAAGGCACATTGATGACACACATTATCCCAATGATAATAGTATTTAAAAAGACTATGCCAATAGTAACCAGCCTCATTATATTTGTAACTTTAGTTCTAGGAAAAAAATGACCTCTATTAGCACAATTGTGAAACTTTTCCAGCAACATATCAAACTAGTCATTGTCAACACATCTCAATAGCACACCATGTTTTCCTTCCTAAAGATAACATTATTATAAAGGCAATAGGTAATGGTATTCAATCTAAAATATGTCCATTGATACTTGTTCAAGTTATTAGGACACTCACCATTTTAAATAAAACTAATGATGTCTTGTGTCCAACTTTGAGCTTGCATTTTATTAACTAGTTGGGGATGAACTTGGTTAACCAAGGATTCCTCTTTTTTATCTTGAATATCTAAAGATAAATTCTCACACAATCCTCTTTCTCTTACCAATCTCATCACTTTGATGTCCATGCCATACTCCATCACCTTTGTGATCTAGCGAACTCTTTTTTTGTTGAGGTCTTTGCTGAGGAGAAACTCTTTGGTGTTGGGATGAGAAACCATGAAATGTATCTTATTTTTGGAAACCATGTGGCTAAATTTATTCAACCCTCTAATCACTATTAGAGCCTACTTCTCAACAAAAGAATACATAACCTCATAATCCTCCAACCCTTGGCTAAAGAATGTAATTGGTTGCTCAACCTCACTATCATTCTTTTGCATAAGCATAGCTGAGATAGTGTCAAGGTTAACAAAGGTGTAAATTATGAAATCTTTGGAAAAAATTAGTTTTAGGAGAGTGGGAGATTCTACTATTTCTCTCTTGATTTCCTCAAAATTTATCCTACCTTCCTTTATCCAATCAAAAGTTTGGTTCTTCTTAAGCATGGCTATGATAGGCTTTACCACAGTTGCAAATTTTGGAATAAACCTATTTACAAAGTTTGTTTTCCCAAAGAAGCTTTGCAATCCCTTCTTGTGCTAGGTCAAGGACAAGCCTAAAATAGCCTTAATCCTTTCAAGGTCAATATCCAAGCCTTCCTTTCAAATTATATGACCCAAATGCTTGCCTTTATGGATAATAAAGATGCACTTTTTTGGATTAAGGTATATTCCATACTCCCTACATTTATCAAACACCTACCATAGATGTTTCATATGATCAGTAGCATCTTTTGAAAAAATAGTTAAATCATCAAGATATACAAGTAAAAACTTGTTGATCAAACCTTTGAAATCCATATCCATCACTCTTTGAAACATGTCTCCAGCATTTGATAAACCAAAAGGCATCTTGTTATAAGTAAAGGTCCCCCATTTCATAATGAAGGCTATCCTGAACTGATCTTTTTCATTGACTAATATCTAGTTATATCCTAAATAACCATCAAGAAGTGAGAAGCATTAAGAATTTAAAATAAGTTGTAGAATTTGCTCCATGGAAGGCAGTGGATAATAATCCTTAAGAGACACTCTATTAAGATATAAAAAATCCACACATAGTCTAATTTCTCCATTCTTCTTATGGATAGGTACAATATTAGCTACCCATGTCAAGTGCTTGATAGGAAATATAATCCTAGACTCAATCAACTTGGTCAAATCCTTCTTCATCAGTTCTTCTATCTTAGTATTGATAGGCCTTTACTTTTGCCTAACTTATTTAGCTCCAAGTTCCAGCTCAATGGTGTGATGAGCTATACTTGGATCAAAACCTTAAAAATATTTGGATTCCCAAGCAAAGATATCATAGAACTCTTTGCATAGTTCAACAAAGGCCCACTTTTTAGATAAAGAACAAATCTTACCAATATTTAGGAGCTTATCCTTGTAAATCATGACTCTCTCATAATTATCTTCTTTTATGGACATGCTCACTCTTTCCTTCCTCTTTTTATCATCTTAATTGAAGACACTCTCCAAGGTAATCAACCCCTTGGGTATCTTTTTTGTCTTTAGCCATATAATTTGTTCTTCATTATGATCATGCAATCTCCTTTGGTTCCTTGAGGAGAAACATGCCTCATTTTGCAAGAACTGTGCAATGTGTTTATCACATTAAAACACCTACCATGACACTTCATTATCTAGGATAGAGGGTCTCACAATGATCTTGATATGAGATTGATATTTCTCTTGTCCCACATTAGTAGCTTTATCAAACCATGCAACTATGGAAATGAATCTATCAACATGTTTATTGGAATCCATTGGTATGGGCTATATGTTGAAGGCATCAAAGTCTTCAAGTAGGTCCCATAACCTATGATTGCATAATTTAATAAAGGGGTTCTTGGCCATATCCTCATTCCTTACTCGGTGGATGACTAGTTCACTATCTCCATAAACCTTTAAATTCTTGAATCCCTCTCTTCTTTGCCCATTGGAGGCCATGAACTAAGCCTTCATATTCTACCACATTTCAAGTGTAACTAAAGTGGAATATATAGGAGGAATAATATTGATTATTTGATGGATAGATAATCATGACTCCAGCTTGTGCACCCACTTTCCTCCTTTAACCATCAAAAAACATTTACCACATCCCTTCAAGCTCATGATCTTCATTTTGAGTGAAGGGGTTAGAACATCCTTTTCATGCATACAATAAACTCCCAAATTAGTCTCTTCTATAAAGCTGTAAGGATTGAGTCCATGTGTCTTAGTGTTGTATTTATCAAGGGAAATATCATAAATACATTCTAGGGGGGAGGATGTTTTACCATCTATCATAATTTCTTAATCTTTGTTGATTAGACAATTTTGATTTGAATTTGTATACATGTATGGCTCAATATGAAACCTTATTAAGGGATGAGTCCCTATATTCACCTTGGTCCCATATCTTTATTTTAAATATATAAAATACTATTCAATAGAAATGCACCTTCGTATCTTAGTTGTAAAATCCCTTGACAAGCAAATAGCAAAATGGGCTCAAAGGTCTACCACCACAAAGTCTTGCAAAATTAGAAAACTTGGGTAGTCATCTAGAAAGACTTTCAAACCTTTGATCAATCCCACTATCTTATTTGGATTCCCATCAAGTTGAAAACACCCTTGATATGTGGCTCATATTTCAACCCCAATTTTTAGCCACCATTTTAGGCATGATAGTGGTATTTTCTCCACTATCCACAATGAAATTATGGACTAGCTTGTCTCCCACAATAAGGGTGGGATAGAAGGGTGGAGGTTTTCTAGACTTGATGGATGGTTCTAAGATATATATTAGGTCATTGGTAAGGGCTACAACATTAAGCTTTGAAGTTTTAGGGTTTACATGAATGTTTGTAAGCTATTCTTATAAAAGATCCTAACCATGTATATGCAAGACTTCCCAAAGAGATATGCTTATCTTGGCATTCTTTAAAGAGTCAATAATGTTTAGAACGAGAGAATTCATCTTTTATTAGACCTTTAAAGCTAGAGGAATCTAAACCTATTATGTTATAGGTTTGATAATCCTACTTGTATTTTGATTTTACTAAGGATCATGATTTACAATAGATACACCATTAGGATTCACACCTTGTGGTCTTAGAGAGGCATCTATTGGAGTCACATGTACTCCTGAAACATCTCCTAAAGCCATCTTCTTAGATCTTATGTTGACTATAATTGGCATGTTTTGATTCAACATGTAATAATCCTTCACTTAAAAGTTTAGCATGCCTACACTTTGGCTAATGCCTTCTCCATAGTTATCCCTTTGCATAAGGTTTGCTTCTTCTAAAGTTACATGAGTAGTTTCCTAATATGCCACCAAATCTTGGTTGCCTTCTCCATTTTCATACATAAATTGACCTTGAGGTTGTCCCCATTGGTCCAAATGATTCTCTCCTTGGAATATATTAGCATGTATTGGAAAAATAGCCTTCACAAAAGGAGTGGAACTAGGATTATAAGCATTGGGATACCTATTAAAACTTGCTAACCTTGTCCTCTACCTTGGTAGTTGTATTGGGGTGGAGCTATATATCCTTGTTGAGGATAATATTGATGATTAGGTGGCACACTCATCTAAAACTGAGCTTGTTTGAGTTGATCTTGCAATGATCAGATCTCTTCATCCTTATCCACAACATTATCCATCTTCTTAGGGAAGGATATTAGATTCACATTGGCATTAAGAACTTGTGATATGATCAGAGCTTCAATTAAATTTTGGGATAGAAAAGGCATGGAAACTCTTGTAGGGATATTTCCAACATATATTAAGCCATTCATAGCTTTAATGGTTGTCTCATATGTACCTGGTAGAGTGAAACCTCCCATTCACTATAACATAATAGATACATCAGTCTCAATGCCTTTAAGGTAAGTGGGTAACATAAATATTAGAAGGGGTCTCATGATAGGTGGTAGCCCATGCCATGTCCTCTAAAACCTTTCATTAAAATCCCCCATGGATTCATTAGGACCTCATTTTATTACATTTAGCTAATGAATTAGTGAAGTATGGTCACTTTTATTTTTAAATGTTGTTACCAGTAATTTCCCTAAACCATCCCAGCATGTGATGTATTCACCTTCCAACATTCTATACAAGTCAAGTACCTTGCTTGTTAGAGACATAGCCAACAATCTAATGGTTGTATTGGCTCAGGTGAAATTATGGAAATTATAGAAGTTTGAAATGTCTCTAATATACTTAGATGGTATAATAAAACCTTCACCATTAAAACTAGGGAGAATCTTGGTAGCATTAAGAGGAATAGGGTCGTATGTAGGAAGGTTGATGGGATTTTGGGTGTTAAAATCTAGTAAAGGTTGATGCATATTCATCTATCATATTTCCCCCATTTCTCTCCTTTCCCCTTGATCTCCTATCTCTTTAACTTCTTTAACCTCTTCCTCTTCTTCTCCAAAACTCCTTACCAAGGATCTCTTAGGGATAGGAGTGGTTCAGGGCATTGTTATTTAGGAATAGCTTTAGTTAAAGGGTTTTGATCATAAATCCTAGATGACCTAGTGAGGAATATGAAGTATAATATGGAAAAATTGATCTACAACTAGGTATTTTCACCCCTTTGGAGTCTCCAAATACTAGGTTAAGGATATTTCTACAACCTTAGGCTTGTCAATACTAGCATTCACCTTGACATGTCAAAAAATAATTTCCACTAGGCATGCCAGAACTATTATCTCCAAATCTTGCACCATAGAAGAGGGTGTTCAGGCCTCCTCTAAATTTTGAAAATGTTGGGACATTTCTAGGCATGTAGGTGTGCCTATAGGTGGAAATGAACCTATAGGTTTGAAGGGATATCTCCCTACATGTGTGTTTGAAAAATGACCATTGTTTAAACTAGCTTGATAAAGGGAAAAAGGTTAGAAATGTATAATGGAAATTTGATTTAAAAATGGTGATGCACCAAAATTATCTTCCACATGAATTTCATACATGATTGCATGATACAGTAGAATGTAAACTTATTTTCAAGATATGAAACATTATAACATAAATGTTTCAATTTAAAGGTGAGATGTATGAAATCACACAAGGTAAATACATTGAAATACAACATGTATAGTTTAGAAAAGGTTATACACATGCAAAATCTCATACATTTGGATTCACTCTACATGACCTATTAGACTAAACATCCTACTTAAAACATGAAGGATAAAGGACACAATGATGAAACCATAACTTTTTGTCACTCTGTGTCTCTTAAAAACTTATGTAACTATTCATAACTTGAAATGAATAGAACTATGCTTGATTTCTTAAAAGTAGAAAATGATAAAATAATTTAGTAGGACTTCATTGTACTTTTGTGGATGGATTTTAAATTATCCCAAGGGCTATATTTATAGCAAAGAGAAGAGAGAGAAGAGGAGGTATTTAGTGCTAGAAATAGGAATCATTTCTATTAGAAGTATCCATCTTCAGTTATAACTAACTTTTCCAATGATGCTCATTAGGGCATTCTGATTGATCCATGTCACCCTCCTGAATGCCCTTGGCTTGACCTCTTGGAGATGCTTTTCAATAGTTTATTAATAGTATAGATCTATGTTTAGATGGAGCCAAAAATGTTTGCTGCTAATGGAGCCACCTGTTGGAGATTTTTTTGGTGCCCAATTGCTACTCCTTGGCTTTTCATGATGCATAATGGAATGGAGATAAGTTTTTTTATTATGTTTAGCTTTGTCTTTCCTTTTTTATTGGGCCTTAAGGAATGACTTATATTGGTGATTATAATTCATTGATCTACTGGGCATGGATACCTGTAGATCATCCTCCATTTATATTTGACAAGCTGACTCTGCTCTAGCTCATGCCATATGGTAGCTTCTCATTTATCTAAACATGATGGTGAACTATGTCATTGGACTAGGATTATTAAGTTAAGTAGCCTTGGAAACTTGATTTGCACTTATGTTTTCTTTAAGTCTTAAGGCTTTTTGAGGCTCATTAATTTTGGTTTTTCATGCTTCAAGTCTTCAAGATTATAGAAAGTGACCCTTTAGATGTATGAAAATGCCCCTTTTGAAGGCTAAGAGACATTTGGAACTTTGGAAATGTACCCTTCAGAAGGATGGATTTTCCCTTTGGAAAAGTTGAACTTCCCTTCAAAAGAATCTAACTACCCTTTGGAATAATAGAGTTTCCTTTAGAAAAGTTGAACTGGCCTTCAAAAGAGTTGAACTACCCTTCAAAAGAATTGAACTAGCCTTTAGACTTCTTGAAATGGGCCTTTTTGAAGGGAATGTGCCCTTCAAAAAAATTTAAGACTTTTACCCAAGGAAATTTGAGAGGCATTATCAAGACCATTTGGAGTTTTCTAAGCCCTATTACTTACTCCCTTTCAACCTCTCATTACTCACTACTTATAAAGCAATTTAAGACTTGTTCCTTGGAAAAATCAATGTCATGCATCATTGAAAGCCTACAAAGCATTATAAGGAGTAATTTGGGTTCATAAACCCATATTACTTCTACTCATGAATTTTTTATAAGTAAAGTCATTCAAAGAACTTGACTTGGTCTTGAGGAGTAACTCAAGTTTATGAGGGGCCAAGACTTGACTTGTGGAGAACTTGACCTACACTACAGTGGAGCCAAAACACTTTATCCTCCTTGAGTTGAAACTTTGGACCTCTGAAATGACCTATTCTTACAACTTTTATTTAGCTCTCCTTGAAAATGGTTCAATAAATTGTACTAAGGTAAAATTTGGTCAAAATTTACCTTACTCACTTCTCTTGTCTGGATAGAATCACATCCAACTAATGGATGGGGTATTCTAGTTTCACTTATTGTTGGGCTCATTGGGATTGGATAGGTGGGAATTTGATGCAATAGATTCACATGTGGAAGTTTGGTTTTTGTACTTATTTTGGTTGAACTATTTGATAGTTGATTATAAAGTGAGTTAGTTCCTTATTGTGTAATTAACTTAATTTATTATATTAATGTTTATTATTTATGTGATAAAAGGTTAATTTTATATTTTCATAATTAGGTTAATATATTTAAATTGACTTATAATGTGATTGGGATTGATTTTATAAATATCAAATTATCTATTATGTTGTTATGTATGATTTTAAACATTCATTGTGGACTTATGGTTATGATTGATTTGATCATTTTAAATATCAATTAATTTCATTATCATTTAGAGCTATGACATGTGGATAATGTATAGCTATATAAATTAACATAATTCCTTCATTAGTTTTATATTAATTGGATTGAATATTACTATATATGGACTGTCATTTTGGTATCTTAAAGTGTTATACATTGATTTAAAATGTAGATGCATATTGGCATAGTTGTATAAGTTCATTAAATTAGATTATATTATGAATATGTTTTCATCAAGTTCATCTAATTATTCAATATTAAAATTCATCTAATCTCATGGAGATGGCATTAATTTAGTTGGATGTTGATGTGCACCAAATTTTAGATTTATACAATATTAATAAACTTAGTAATAAAATTTAAAATGTAATGACACCAATAGAAATGGATAGGATAGGAAAATTAAAATACATATGACATTTTTACCATCCGTTTTACCTCTTTATGCCTCCATTCTAGGATTTTCACTTGAATGATTTGATGTCTAAAATTTGAATTATTGGATTGCTTGATGAACTTGACAATGGCTTCCAAAGGTTATGTGAAGTGGATAATGGCTTGGATGAGTGCTATAATGTTGGCATGGATGCAATGAGAGTATAAATATGATGTCTTAGTGGATTTATAAATTGCTTGTGGTTTTTCTCAATTAGCTTGGCCATGGCCCAAGCATGACCTTTTATAGAATAATGGAGGGAATTTTAGGAGAATTTAAAATTATTTAGAAGACTCTAGTTTAGAGACTTATAGAGTATTAGAGGAACTTATCTAGTTATATAAGCTTCTCAATTATTTTAGGAGATAATAGGGGGAATTAGATGGGAGTTAATGAGGTTTAGTACTCATAGGGATGTAAAAAAGGCTAGGGTATAGGATAGTAAGTGGGGTCATGGGAATTTAAAATTTCCAAATAATAGGTAAGTGGGATTGGATAATTTTAGTAGGGATTAATAAAAAATAATGAAAGAGTGTGATTATTAAGGTTAATATATGAAGGAGAATAAAGGAGGGGGATATTAGTTAAATGTCTAGTTTTAGGATAAATTAACAAGATAAAAGAGGATATTATAATGAGATGAATTAGAATAAATGGGATTAGTGGAATTAATGTTGGTTAATAGGAATATTAGTGATTTTAATGGGATATTATATTTTAAATGGTAATTGGTCACTTTTAAATCATAGTTATTAAAATTAGTTGTGAGGCACTATGTGTGCATTGTGTTTGTTAAAGTTTTAAAAATGATGAAAAGTATGATATATAATATATACATATGTATGCATGTATTACTTAATATACAATTTAAATTATTTTATACTCACAAATAGTATGATATTTTAACTTGAAATCTATATAAATAATTTGAAGTTAGCTTCATCTATTCAAAATCTACATTGTGAACATAGACTATTTAATAAGATTCTTTTAAGAATTATTAAGAATTTAATCTTTTGTAAGTATGAGATGATGTCTTAATTGGAATACAAAAAATAAAGTATTTATACTGAAGTATTAAGGGCTACAATATTAACTTAGTCTCTTGTTATGGATTCCTATAAAAAACTATAAAAGTGATCAGAGTTAAAATTCTTCTAAGGATTATTAGAAGGAAACATTTCAATTAAAAACTAATATATCATGGTTGAGATGATAGGTCCATTTTGGATTACATTGTATATTCCATTAAAAATTAGGATTCTCATAATGATATTAAAATATTATACATGTGATAAAGATAAATTATCAAACAAGTTTATAAATGTTTAAGTAATTAAATGCCTTAACATCAAATGGTTATTCCAATCGAGGCACAATGTGATTGAAGATAATCTAATTCATACTTGAAGTTGATCATGAAATAATAAAAATTTAATATATTTTATAATGAGGTAATGGTAAAACTAATATATTTGCATTTATTTCTTAGAACTCATTCATATTAAAATAGTGATGTTTTATGTGTGTTTGTATAAGCTATTAAGGTTGACTAAACTTAATATGATCATTAAGTAAGCATGTTTTGACCTATGCCTTGAGAATAACCATGTATTTTAAGAATTGAAAATTTTCCCAAGTGAAACATAAGCATAGTTGTTGAAACATATTAATAATCTTAACCAATACACTTAAACCTTAGATCTAACCTGCTTAAGCTACCTACTGGCAGTATGTCAATCTAGTCCCTTAACTGTTTGTGAACTTTGTAATTTGTTTGAAAGCATTTCATTTATTTTTTAAATAATCCTTTTTCTTAATCATATCTTGTTATGTGTGAATTTTTTATATCTTGATTATGAAAGCTTAGTATGATGATTCTTCTATTGAATTTATCTTACTTCTTACAACTATTTACTAAACCTTTTTTTTATTTACCCTATGAAGATAGGTTGGGTTATATACTATATAATTTCTCATTTAATTATGTAAGTTAGTGATGGATTTGATAGGAAGGCCACACTAATAATATGTGGATAAGTGTGTTTAATTCTATTTACATTGATTCACTTATATCTAGATACTAAGTGGTTAAAATGCTTCCTAATGAAGTCATTGATAAGTTATATACTTGTTCTAGTTATTTTGTTGGCTATGACACATTCATTAACCTTATTAAATTTTTTATGCTTAACTCTTTTTGTTTCCTTGCTCCATAGGTAATGTTTTAGTATCTCAAAAAAAATTGGTGGTTATTACAAAATGCATGTAAATTATTCTTTGTACATGGTAATTTTATGTACATGGTAATTATGCATACATGATAATTAAGCATACATGGTTATTATATTTGACATTTGAAACAAATGATTTAAATCTCAAGAATGGATTGGCTTCTTGATCCTAAGGCATGGACCTGCAAAGACATAGTTGAATGCATATTTTTGACTAAAACCAAAAAAATACAACTTGAGACATACTAAACAATATGAAATTTATCAAAAAAAATATTAAAAAGATTAATACAACATATACTACACTCTCCTCTTTCTAAATATATAAGTTTTTACATATTTATTACTTTAAGGTTGTTAGCTATATATATTTCTATGTCTTTTTATAGAGATATATGTCACAACTATACATGTTAATATTTGTTTATGTATCTTTTCATTAATCAATTCAAATCAGAAAATATACATGGTTTCAAACTATACCTAATTCTATACACATCCAAAAAATATAATTTTTGATATATTTTAATACAATTAGGGGGGATGCATGGTCAGATATACATTATTGATCATATTTCAAGGTCTATTGTCTTGTGAAATTGGTAAAAAAATAATTATTCATTAATAAATTTTAAAACAATATAAGTCAAAAACTAGATAATCTTATCTAGGTTTCCACCAAAGGGTTTTTAAAAAAACTAAATGATTGTAAAAAATGATGGGCTGCACAAAAATCTATCTACTCTAATTTAAAAAAAAAATAGTAATACCTTTTAAAATTAAAGATGTTTGACCTAATTATACTTTACCATTTCAAAAAAAAAAAAAAAAAAGTAGTTCATAAAATATAATCAAAATTCTACAATTCATGTTTGTATGGCATGTTCAAATTTTAAGTTTAGGTGTCTTGACTAGTTTGTACAATTGAGGTTTATTATTTTTTAGGAAAAACAAATCTATTGAATAACCCCTTTTGGGCCCCCAATACCATGCGCATACACTTTTAGATAATTATATCTACAACACTTTGGTTATAATGGTAAAGGATTGGGAAATCATTCCTAAGGAATCATTAATCCTATCCCCACAACTAATCAAAATGATCGGCAAGGCTTGGGATATATTAACAATACGAATGCAAATCATTCAAATATGCATATCCTTTTTTTTAATACAAAATGGAAAGAAATTATAAATTAAAATGAGGTAGAAAAGGAACAATTATAGAAAGAGTGTGAAATGCATCAAAAGGATAATGTCAAATGTGTGTCTCCATATGAAGCAATAAAAAGTCATTCCTCAAATAATAAAATTATTGAACCTTGCATAGATGGAAAAGAAGGTCAAAATATCATAGTATACCTAAATTATGAATTCAATATGTCATGACTTCAG
>JARHVA010004046.1:820000-827500 GCA_037957365.1 Torreya grandis
TTTGACTTTGACCTATAAAATTAGTTAGAGGTTAGCTTCCTTGCATGGTCATAGTGAAAATTATTTTATGTCAAGTACATGCATTTAATTAAGGATAAATGTTGGTATTGGTCCTATTAGGAAGGCCATATTTTTAATAATAATATTTAAGTGTTGAGTACATGTTAATTACATAGGTACACCTCAATCTACTTATTGATTGATTAAATTAACTTCATAACAATATTAATAAGAATCACTAACCTTATTAAAATACCTATGTTTGGTATAACTTAGTTATGGACATGATCACACTTTTTACAAATCATTTTCCTTTGATTAGGTTTGAAAAATATTTTGAGTATCTTGAAGTTGATATTTTTAAAACATATGGTTATTACATTTTGGTATTAGATATCAAGTTATGTGCTCTAGTGAAATTTGGGAATGAAGTTTACTACATTTACCTACCTAAATTATTTTTATTTCACCTCAGGATGATGAGAACTAGATTATGTGGTTTAGATGATGAGAATAATCCATAATTTGACAATACTAGTTGAGGTAAAAGTAGAGGAAGAACTAGTGAAAGAGGTAAAAGTCATGGAACCCAAAACCTTAACCTAGGTAGAGAATAACATCCTGTAAATAATTCTCATAGTAATGTAGGGGAACCTAATATAAATGATGCTATAGGCAATCCCACTTTTAATAAATAATAAGTCCTCAATGGGATATTAACTAATTTAAATGCCTTTCTAAGTAAGTTAGAAACCTAATAACATAGTTTGAATAATTGAGGGTGTTTCATAAGAACAATTGCCCTAATTATATGAAGGTAAGCTATGAGATAAAGTAATCCAAGAGATGCCTTTAACAATGGTAGATCCCATAATTAAATATATTAATATTTTTCCACCTCTGACATTTTGATATGAAGATTCAAGTGATGTAGTTGATGCATGGTTTTTCAACCTTCAAAAATACTTCAAACTACATAAAATGTCCTCAAATGTGAAGGAAAGGGTATCTAATTGTCAGTTAGTTGGAGCTATAGACTTAAGTGAAATGATCTCTATGATGTAGAGAGTTATAAACCTATAATACTTACCTAACCTATTTTTGAAAGGCAATTTCTAAAAAATTATCTTAGTTCCAATTTCAAAGAGTAAAAGATAAAAGATTTTCAATTATTAAAACAAAAAAAACATGTATATAACAATATATGAGAATAATTTCTTGATTTTTTTGTGTCATGTGAACTATATGTATGATGAGGAAACCAAGGTAACTAAGTTTAAACTTGGATTGAAACAAATATTGATGCATGGCATCAATATGACCAACCCAAAAACTTTGATTGTTGTCATTGAATTTTTTCATAGGGTAGAAGAGAAAGAAAGGTCTCGGTAGAAAGTGAGACAAGATTTTAAACTTAATAAACAACAGTCTAAAGCTAAAAATATTTCTCTTTCACCCAAGATTTTTAATGAATTCAATTAGAACCATATAATTACAAGGATAAATAGTGGTTTTAATAAGTTTAAACTCCATAAATAAAAATTTTAAGTTTCATAATTCTTCCAAGAGTAGAATGATTAAAACAAATCAGACACAAGGAACACAAAATTTACCTACCATAAGGGTTAACATTATATATTTAGCTCCTCAGTGTATTATAGTATGTTAGGAATGTTTTGATAATAAATATAAAAAGGATTGTCCTAAATTAAAACTAGGAAAATTAGCTAACCATAGGGTGCATGCAACATTGGATAAGAGGAATTTTGAATTTAAGTCCACCCCTTATTGAAATTAGAGGTAATCTAACTTCTTTTTTAGTTTCAATTCTAATTGATTATGGTGAAAATGATAGTCTTGTCTCTCCTAATGTTGTTAACAAATGTAAATATAACACTATTAGTTTAAGAGAAGGATGGGAGGTTGAATTTGGTATAGGAAAAAGAGTACCTATTTCTGAATTCCTAGAATAAATAAAGCTTAATTTGGGGGTTTTCTCAACTAGAGTAAACCTATTTTAGCACCTATGGAATATTATGACATGATAGGAATGGGTTGTATACAATAAAATTAATAAACATTGTATTTTATTAATAAAGTGTATTAATTTTGTTATGAATCAGGAAAATTTATTAAAATCAAAGGAGATAATAAGCTTATTATGTGAAATCTAATTGCATCCCTATAGCTAAATATGGTTGTAAGATTTATGATCTTTAAATTAAAGAAACAACATTGATTAAGGAAATTACTTATTAAAATTTTCATTTTCTTAATGAATTTTTTAATTTTTTTCCTGAAAATTTTCCTAGAATTCCTCCTAGGCATGAATATGATTTTGACATTGATGTTATGTTGGGGGATACCCCTACAAAAAAATCTCCATATTTTATAAATGTGTCTGATTTATATGATCTTAAGGTCCATCTATAATAATTTTTGGAAAATGGAAACATTAGACCAAGTGTATCTCCTTGGGTGATCATGTTGTGTTTGTTAAAAATAAATATGGTATACTTAGGTTGTGTCTTAATTATTGCATTCTTAACAAGGTCTATGTCAAGAATCATTATCATTTTCCAATCATAGTTTATTTATTTGGTCAAATGAAAGGTGAAAAATTATTTTCTAATATAGAATTGGGATCAAATTACCACTAGCTAAGAACTAAGGAAGATGACATCCATTAGACATCTTTCTGTATTCAGTGTGGCCATTACAAGTTCATGTAATACCCTTTGGATTAAAAAATGCACATGATACATTTATGAACCTTATGAATAGTGCATTTAGGGACTATTTGGATAAGTTTGGTTTTGTTTTCATTGATGATATGCTAATCTATTCTAAAAATACAGATGAACATAAATAACATGTGTATTTAGTTTTACAAAAATTAAGCTAACATAAGCTCTATGGGAAGCTTTATAGATGTGTATTATTTCAAACTAAAATACATTAATTGGGATATGTTATTTCCAAGGATGGTATTGTTTTAGTTCTATCAAAGATAAAAGTTATTCAAGATTGTCCTACCCCTATAAACATAAATGTAGTGTGTATCATTATGGGCTTGGTTGGTTACTATAGAAGGTTTATAGATTTCATTTTTAGATTGACTAACCACATTACTTATTTTCAATGAAAATTTAAAAATTTAATTTGGATTTTGTCATGTGAATAATATTTTAAGATGACTAAATATATGTTAACTAAAACACATGTGCTTGTTACTCTAGATCCTAATGACAATTTTGAAATGTGGAGGGTTTTGGTAGTATTATTATGAAGGATGGAAAATTTATGACATATGAGTCATGCAAGATCAAGGATCATGAAAAGAATTATCTAACACATTATTTAGAGATTATTATTATGCATGCATTAAAATAGTTTGAACATTTTATTCTATGTAAGCATTTCAAAGTTAAATCTAATCATCACAATCTAGAATATTTATTCACCCATGATGATCTTAATGCTCGCTAGTATAAATGGATGGAATTTTTAAGAAGGTTTGATATGAAAATTGAATATGTTAAAGGTAAGGAGGATCATGTTATTGATGATCTCAATCAACACACATATCTCACTAGCTTATCTTTTTTACAAGGTAATTTTAGAATTGTTGTTTTGGAATAGTACCTTATTGATGATGTCTACCATAAATTAAGTGTAGGTTTGGATAATGAGTATATAAAAAAGAAATCTGATAATTTTTATATTGAAAATAATTGCCTATTAAGACATAAAAAATAATTTTTATGCCCAAGTTAAGTGACTTGTATAATATTTTTTTAAATAAGTGCATACAATACCTCATTTTTCTCATCTAGGTGTCAAAACGATGACACATGAGATTAAAACTAACAATTATTAGCATGGATTAAATCATGATGTTGATGATTTTATGTAAAAATGTTTGAAGTGTCAAGGGGTAAAAGCTAAACATTTCCATCTAAGAGGTTTGCTTTATCCTCATGAAATTAAAAAAGCTATGTGGATTTTTATTTCGCTTGATTTTATTTATAGTTTACCAAAGTCATACAGTAAGCATGACATAATTATCATTGTAATTAATAAATTTAAAAAATTTGACCATTTTATTGCTATAAATTTGACTAATTATGCTTTAATGTTTGTGTAAAAATTTGTAAAAGTAGTAGTTTAGTTGAATGGTATGTTAGAGGTCATTATCTATGACAAAGATAAGTCATTTACTTCAAGATTTTGTAAAACATTGATTTTAGCATTTGGAACATGTTTAAACTTCATATCCTCATATCACCCATAAATAAATGGTCAAATAGAGAGGCTTAACCAAGTGGTTGAGGACATTCTCAGAATGTATGTCACAGTTCAACAAAGCAAATGGGAAGGTTTCTTACATTTAGTTGAATTTATTTATATTATTTATTATCACTATGTGGTTATAATGGATTCATTTTAAGCTCTGTATGGGTGTAAATGTAGAACTCATCTTGGCTAGGATAACCTAGAAAATAGAGGTATTGATAGCCTTGATATTTTATAAGAATATGATGTGTGAATGGATTTGATTCACTAAAATATGAAGGTTTATTCATATAGAAAAAATAGCTATGCAAATTGAAAAATTACTCCTTGTGAATTTAATGTTGGTGAAAAATTATTTCTATGTGTTATACCATAGAAAAGCTTTATTAAATCTGGAAAATATGATAAATTGGCTCCTAGATTTATTAGACCCTTTGACATTCTATAAAGAGTTAGCCTTATTACCTATTGATTAGCCCTTCCTCCATATTTATTTAGGATTCTTGATTTTTTTTCTTGTTATTTTATTAAATATGAATATGATCGTTCCCATATATTGGATTTTAAAAATATTCAACTTTTTAAAGAGAAAAGGATGTAGTTGGAACTAGTGAATATCTCAAACCATTATAACATTTCACTGTGAAATATAAAAATTTCCCAAATTCTAGTCCAATGGGATCTATTATCTAAGTGTAATGCTACATGGGAAGATGAACAATTTTTTAGTGAGCATTATCCTTATATTTTTTAGTTGTTGAGATGACTTGTTTTTAAGAGGGGGAGGATATTATGACCTTAGCTTGTGTTTTATGTTTTATATCTATAACACTATTGGTTTCACATTTGATTATTTCTTAGGATATTTATCAAATGTGTTAGTATTTATTAAACTATTACTTGGATGTTACTAAGACTCTATTTTCTGATATTCTATTTTTTTGTGTACTAGACATGTTATGTTGTCACATGGATGATTTGATTCAATTTTTTATAAAATTGATGAATGTAAATTCAATTGAAAATTAATTTTTGTGTTTGATATTGGTTTTATATTTAGATAATGCTGATGTCTCATTAGGATAATTATAAGAACAAGAAAAGGAAAATGAGCTAGGTTAGATTTTGTGCTCAACATTCAAGGGTACAATAAAGGTAAACATTGAGTTATTAATCTTTTGAGATGAGATATTCTGAGCTTTTTTTCATCTAGTTTTTATTGACTATTTTGTATGCTCCAATAGTTGGTTTATGAGTAAATTTATTTTAGATTAACATTTTGACTACATTTTTGGTTGCTTGGTTTGACTTTTTGTCCACTATGGTAACTAATTACATGTGGTTATCTTGCTTATTATTAGAAGAAACCAATCTTTATATGGCTTTGTTGTAAGTCAAGAGACTACGTAAAACTTGAAATATTATCTATGCTTGGAACCTGTGGATTAAATTTTAATGGATGCTTCAAACTCATTTTATTTAATATTATTTTGATTTGTTGATTTAAATGTCTTGGTGACTTGAAGTTGTTATGCTTGAGGGGGGACCATGACTAGGTCATGGGGTCTTTATTATTTTTTATTTGTGTTAATCATAACATTATAAACTTTTAGTTTCTAATTCTTTGGAAATTAAGGCATGATGACCTAAATTCAAAGGTCAAACTATTGAGTAGCTTCAAAGTCTTTTTATTTTGGTCATTTGGTGAGTTTGGTTGGCCAAAACTTAGCTGAACTCTACCAAGTTTTTTGGTGAATTCCATTTAGTTTATTTTTTGGGTAGAAAAAATGATGGTTTGTTAGAATACTTTTTTAGTTGTTTATAGGAAGAATTCAATAACATTACCATAATTAATGTTAGTCAGTAGGGTTTGTGAGGGCTCATATGGGTGCATGAAAAAGAGAAGTTTTTGATTTTTGAGAAGGCCACTATATTTTTTTCATTGCTGATGCATTTAATAAGTAGTTTATTTTTTATTTGATATGGAGTAAAATATAATAGTTATTATGTATTCATTAAAATGGAGTATAATCAATATAATAATGAGTCATTATAGGTTCATGGTGAAGTATGTAGACTTCACAATGAACCCATAATGAAATGTTTGATGTATAGTTGAATATAATCTTATGGGAAGTTATCGGGTTCATTTTTCATGTGGATCAATGCATGGTCTTTGTACTTGACTGTGTAGTTGTTTACTATTGCATATTACTATGTGTTATGATGAATGGATATTTAACATTATGTATGGTTAAGTCATTAGGTTATTAGCATAGAATATGTTATTTCCATTATTTTTACGTAAATGGGTTCTAGTTATTTGTTTTATTTCTACTATTTCCTTTATTTTTGGTGATGGGTTGTTTAGTGTGACTATGTCAATTTTT
The DNA here is from genome assembly GCA_037957365.1 of Torreya grandis. Classification (NCBI taxonomy): domain Eukaryota; kingdom Viridiplantae; phylum Streptophyta; class Pinopsida; order Cupressales; family Taxaceae; genus Torreya; species Torreya grandis. The sequence continues at coordinate 826,687 of JARHVA010004046.1, forward strand.
TTTAATACTATATTTGTTGGCAATCATTTTATACATTATAACCTAGTTATATATGTTTATTTTGTACATTAGTTAGGTTTTTGGTAGCCTTGTGTTTGACTCAAATGGTTATGTATGAGCATAGGGTTTCATTGAAGTTTTAAATGAGTTCATATGATATTGAAATCTTAATGCATTTTATGATGGCTAAGATATAAAAATTATGAGATAGATCTTATCTCATTTTATGTATACTTTTCATGACTATTTTTTTATCATAGATTTTTTTGTGTCAATATAAATTGGGACTATTTAAGGTATGCTTTTTAAGGATGATTATGGGTTAAATAAGTAGATGTGAATATCTTTAGTACTATCTGATTATTAAACACATGTATGTTATATTCATGAATATCACATTTAGAGTCAATAAATAAAAATAATCATTATTTGATCTAAGGAAATCAAATGGATCAATTCATAAAGTTAAATGATAGTGCTAATGATAATCATAAATAATTTTTATTCATACACTTATGATTAATTAATTTACTTTAAATATTTTATGTTCTTGATTTCTAAGCTCAAAATCTCTACTATTAATTTTCCCTTCTCTAAATCTTGATGCTTGACTCCATATATAACTAATGGATGGGGTGGTATAGGGCCAAAAATATAGGGCTCATTCAGTAGGATGGGTGCATGTTTGCATATTACTCATTAGAAGATGATTTGAGTGCTTAGTCTCTTCATGTAATCAGATTCCTATTATATTGTTAATTAGTGTAAATTGAATCAATGTCTCATTATATGATAGTAAATATAATTCTTGTAT
>JARHVA010004046.1:830000-880000 GCA_037957365.1 Torreya grandis
AAAATATAAGATGAATATTAGTTGTAATGAGTTCATTAAAACTCTTACCAATGATAGTTATATAATGTTAATTGATCTCATGGTCATCGAATTATTATAAGTCTTCAAATAATTTTTTAGTATAGTTATTTATTTAGAGTTAGATGACTTACACTTTTGTTTTCTTATTATGTGCAATTCATATATTAAGTCATATAATACTAAGGTATAAATTGATAATATGTGATATTTTTTAACTTTCATAAATCACAAGAGTTAGTATGACTTTATCATTTATTAAATAAATGGACAAGTACATTGAATAAGTTATAACAAAATGATTAATGTTTGATGTATCAAAGCTGAAGCAATAAAGGTCTTCATGAACTAATCTGAGATGGAAATATAAAAAACATACGCATGTTTGTCAAAACATCAATAGCATTACTAATTCTTAAAGTAATATTTTTTAATTTTTCATTATTTATCTTGATATAAATAGACCATACGACTAGTACATTTTCCATATAATAAGTTATTAATATATGTAATTATAGGATGATGTAATTCATACACTAAGTAAAATGGTGTGTATTTAATTATTTGTGTGATGTATAAATTATAGGTGATTCAAATTGATTTTATAACTAGTATGTGGTAATGTTTATCAACAAAAAGGATCAATAATGTACTTTTCCTTAATTTTAAATAGTATGGATAAAATTGTTGAATGTTATCAATTTTTAAGCCATAAGGGAAATGATCTTAGCTTAAGTCATGATGACATAAGTAAATATCTAAAATTGATGAAAATATACTTTATGAAGCATATATTTATGGAAGAACATCAAATAGATTGCATTGTATTTATTACAAAAATAAATTTGAAGCTTAAGTCTTGTTACTTAAATAATTATGTAAATAATTTAATGTAGAAGCTTAGTATGATTTTTTTTTTTCTTTTTTCTTTTTTTTTGTGAATTGAATTATTTTTACATTAGCTTGTTTTGAATCTTTTTGATTTTTACCTATACACTCAATTAGAGGTTATCTTCCTTGCATGGTCATAGTGAAAATTGTTTTATGTCAAGTATATGTATTTAATTAAGGCTAAAAGATGGCATTGGCCCTTTTAGGAAGGCCATAATTTTCATTATTATATTTAAGTGTATGATTAAATTTTAAGTACATAGGTACACCTCAATATACGTATTGATTAGTGAAATTAACTTCATAAAAATATTAATAAGAGTCATTAACCTTATTCAAATACCTATGCTTGGAATAACATAGTTATGGACTTGATCACACTTTTTAAAAATAATTTTACTTCTATTAGGTTTGAAAACTATTTTGAGTAACTCAAAGTTTATATTTTTAAAACATATGGTTATTACATTTTGGTATCAGATCCCAAGTTATGTGCTCTAGTGAAATTTGGGAAAGAAGGTTACTACTTTTACCTACCTAAGTTATTTTTATTTCACCTCATGATAATGAGAACTATATTAGGTGGTTTAGATGATGAGAAAAATGCATAAGTTGATAATACTAGTGGAGGTAAAGGTAGAGGAAGAACTAGGGAAAGAGGTAGAGGTCATCGAACCCAAAACCTTTCCCTAGGTAGGGAATAACCTCTTGTAAATAATGCTCATGGTAATGTTGGGGAACCTAATGTAAATGATGCTAGAGGTAATCCCACTTTTAATAAATAATAAATCCTTAATGGGATATTAAATAATTTGAATGACTTTATAATTAAGTTAAAAACCTAGGAACATAGGTTGAACAATTGAGGGTGTTTCATAAGAAAAATTACCCTGATTATACGAAGGTAAGGTGGGAGAGAAAGTAATCCAAGAGATGACTTTAACAATAGTTGATCCCATAATTAAGGATATTAATAGGTTTCCACCTCCTACATTTTAAGGTGAAGATTTAGGTGATGTATTTGATGCATGGTTTGTCAACCTTAAAAAATACTTCAAACTACATAAAATGCCCTCATATGTGAAGGAAAGGGTATCTAATTATTAGTTAGTTTGAGCTATAGTCTTAAGTGAAATGATCTCTATGATTTAGAGATTTATAAACCTTCAACACTTACCTAGCCTATTTTTGAAATGAAATTTCTAAATAATTATCTTAGTTTCAATTTCAAAGAGTAAAAGATAAAAGATTTTCAATTATTAAAACAAAAATAACATGTCTATAACATAATATGAGAATATTTGTATGGGTTTATTGTTTAGCTTACAATGTTCGGGCATTAAAGGATATTCGTATAGCTCACAGAAGAATAGGAGAACTAAGGAAGTGGGAACCCAAAAATTGTTGATGATAAAAGGAAGTAGATGAGGGATATTCCCATCAAACTAAAAGACTATGAGAACAACTTAAGGGAACTCATTAAGCAAAGCAGAAAGAAGATGGAGGAGGTTATATCTAGCATATGTGTTACTGCTGTAAACATTGGTAAAAGAGAAAATGAGGAAATCAAATCCCTGGAGGGGCCTAGCAAGAGAACTAGATAGAGCTCAAGAAAGAAAGTAATGCAAGAGGGAGCCACATCAGTGGCTATTACCATTCAGGACACTGCCGTGAAAGGTAAGGAAGTAGTGAAGATGATTTTGGAATTAGAAGATTAGATCTTGGTTCTTTCAGTTGGTTGTGATATTTGGTCTCATTACCTAGTTTTGTGTTTTCTCTTTACTATGGAGTCTCCAGGTCTATGTAAAACCTGGGGTCTGTCTTTGAATTTCTTATCCGATGGTTTCAGGTCCATGTAAAACCTGATTTTGATACTTCTTATAGTAGTTTTTAGGCTTTACCTATGGTCGTAACTATTATATCCTTCTCCCTTTGTCTCAGGGTTTTGGGGTCCCTTCAAAACCTATTTTTACCTTAATCTAAAACATAATATGAGAATAAGTTTTTGAATTATTTATTTCATTTGAACTATTTATATGATGAGGAAACCAAGGTAACTAAGTTTAAACTTATATTGAAGTAAATATTGATGCATGACATCAATATGACCAACCCAAAAACTTTGACTATTGCCATTGAATTTTGTTTGTAGGGTAGAAGAGAAAAAATGGTCTTGGTAAAAAGTGAGAGAAGATTTCAAACCTAATAAGAAATAGTGTAAAGATAAAACTATTTGTCTTTCACCCAAGAATTTAAATAAACTAAATTAGAACCATAGAATTACAAGGATCAATAGTAGTTTTAATAATTTTGAAGTCTAGAAATAAAAAATTTAAGTTTCATAATTCTTCCACAACTAGAACATTGAAAACAAATCAGACGCAAGGATCACAAAATTTACCTACCATAAGGGCAAAAATTATATTTCTAGCACCTTAATGAATTATAGTGTGTTAGGAATGTTGTGATAATCAATATCATAAGGATTGTCCTAAATTAAAATTGGGGAAATTAACTAACCATAGGGTGCATTAAACATTGGATAAGAGGAATTTTGAATTTAAGTCCACCCCTTATTAAAATTAGAGGTAATATAACTTATTTTTAAGTTTCATTTTTAATTGATTATGACACAAATGATAGTCTTGTCTCTCCTAATGTTGATAAAAAATGTAAATCTAATCCTATTTAGTTGAAGAGAAGGATGGGAGGTTGAATTTGGTATAGGAAAAAGAGTACCTTTCTTTGAATTTTTAGAATAAATAAAGCTTAATTTAGGAGATTTCTCAACTAGAGTAAACCTATTTTAGACCCTTTGGGATATTATGACTTTCTTCTAGGAATGGGTTATATACAATAACATTAATAAACATTGGATTTTAGTATTAAAGTGATTTAATTTTGTGATGAATTAGGAAAAAATTTTAAAATCAAAGGAAACAATAAGCTTAAGGTGTGAAATCTGATTTCATCCCAATAACTAAAAAGGGTTGTAAGATTTATGCTCTTTAAATGCAATAAACAACCTTTAATAAGGAAATTACTTATTAGAATTTTCGTTTTCTTAATGAATTTTTTAATTTTTTTCTTAAAAAGTTTCCTAGAATTCCTCCTAGGCATGAATTTGATTTTGACATTGATGTTATGTCAGGGGATACCCCTACGAAAAAGCTCCATATTGTATAAATGTGGCTAATTTACAGGAAAGTACAGTACATCTATAGAAATTTTTAGAAAATGGAAACATTAGACCAAGTGTATCACCTTGGGTGATCATGTTGTGTTTGTGAAAAATAAATATGGTATACTTAGGTTGTGTCTTAATTATTGCATTCTTAATAAGGTCAAAGTCTAGAATCATTATCCTTTTCCAAGCATAGTTGATTTTTTTGATCAAATGAAAGGTGAAATAGTATTTTATAAGATTGAATTGAGATCAAATTACCATTAGTTGAGAATTAAGGAAGATGACATCCATAAGACATATTTATGTATTTAGTGTGGCCTTTACGATGTCATGGTAATTCCCTTTGGATTAAAAAATGAACTTGCTACATTTATGAACCTTAGAATAGTGTATTTAGGCACTATGTGGACAAGTTTTATTTTGTTTTCATTTATGACATGTTGATCTATTATAAGAATGTAGATGAACATGAATACCATGTGTATTTAGTTTTACAAAAATTAAGCTAGCATAATCTCTATGGGAAAATTTATAAATGTATATTTTTTCAAACTAAATTACATTAATTGGGACATGTTATTTCCAAGGATGGTATTGTTTTCGATCTATCAAAGATAAAAGTTATCCAATAGTGTCCTACCCCTATAAACATAAATTTAGTGTGTATCTTTATGGGCTTATTTGGTTACTATAGAGGGTTTGTAGATTTTTTTTATAGATTGACTAACCCCATTACTTATTTTCAATGTAAAGTTAAAAATTTCATTTGGATTTTGTTATGTGAAGAAGACTTTAAGATGCTCAAATAGATGTTAACTAAAACAAATGTGCTTGTTATTCTAGATCCTAATGACAATTTTGAAATATGGAGGGTTTTGGTAGTATTATTATGAAGGATGGAAAAGTTATGGCATATGAGTCATGAAAGATTAAGGATCAAGACAAGAATTACCTGACACATGATTTAGAGGTTATTGTTATGCATGCATTAAAATAATGGGAACATTTTCTTCTAGGTAAGCATTTTAAAGTTAAATCTTATCATCACAATCTAGAATACTTATTCACCCATGATCATCTTAATGCTCACTAGAATAAATGGATGGAATTTGTAATAAATTTTGATATGAACATTGAATATGTTAATGTTAAGGAGAGTCATATTACTGATGATCTCAATCAATACACATATCTCACTGGCTTATCTTTTTAACAAGGTAATTTCATAATTCTTATTTTGGAATAGTATCTTACTGATAATTTATACCATAAATTAAGTGCAGGTTTAGATAAGAAATATATAACAAAGAATTTTTATAATTTTTATATTGAAATTAATAGCCTGTTAAGACAAAGAAGAATTTTTATGCCCAAGTCAAGTGGATTGTATAATATTTTGTTAAATAAGTGCATACAACACCTCATTTTTCTCATCTAGGTGTCAAAAAGATTACACATGAGCTAAAAAATATCTATTATTAGCATGGATTAAATAATGATGGTGAAGATTTTATGTAAAAATGTTTGAAATGTCAATGCGTAAAAGCTAAACATTTCCATCTAAGAGGCTTGATTTATCCTCATGAAATTAAAAAGTTAAATGGATTGTTATTTCACTTGATTTTATTTATATTTTACCAAAGTCAAACATTAAGCATGACAAATTATGGTTGTAATTAATAAATTTAAAAAATTTGACCATTGTATTGGAATAAATTTGATTAATGATGCTTCAATGTTTGTGTAACTCTTTTTGAAAGAAGTAGTTTAGTTGTATGGCGTATTAGAGGTCATTATTTCTGACAAAGATAAGCTATTTACTTCAAGAATTTATAAAACATTGATTGTATAATTTGGAACATATTTGAACTTCATATCTTCATATCACTCATAAATAAATGGTCAAATAGAGAGGCTTAACCAAGTGGTTGAGGACATGCTAAGAATGTATGTCATAGTTCAACATAGTAAATGGGAAGGTTTCCTACATTTAGTTGAATTTATTTATAATATTTATTATCACTTTATGATTAAAATGGATTCATTTTAAGTTCTATATGAGTGTAAATTTAGAACTCATCTTGGCTAGGGTTACCTATAAAATAGAGGTATTGATAGCCTTGATATTTTACAAGAATATGATGTGTGAATGGATTTGATTCACTAAAATATGAAGGTTTATTCATATAGACAAAATAGCTATGAAAATTGAAAAATTACTCCCTGGGAATTTAATGTTGGTGAAAAACTATTTCTATGTGTTATACCATAGAAAAGTTCTATTAAAATTTGAAAATATAATAAATTGGCTCCTAGATTTATTAGACCCTTTGGCATTCTAGAAAGAGTTAGCCTTATTGCCTATTTATTAGCCCTTCCTCCATCTTTATTTAGGATTTTTGATGTTTTTCTTGTTATTTTAATAATAAAGTATGAATATGATCCATCCCATATATTGGATTGTAAAAATATTCAATTGTTTAAAGAGAAAAATATGTAGTTGGAACTAGTGAATATCCTAGACCATCACAACATTAGACTGTGAAATATAAAAATTTCCCAAATTCTGGTCTAATGGGATCTATTATCCAAGTGTAATTCTACATGGGAAGATGAAATAATTTTTAGCGAGCATTATCCTTGGATGTTTTAGTTGTCAAGATGACTTATTTTTAAGAGGGGGAGGATATCATGACCTTAACTTGTGTTTTATGTTTTATGTCGATAACACTATTGGTTTCACATTTGATTATTTCTTAGGATATTTCTTAACTATGTTAGTATTTATTAAACTATTACTTGGATGTTACTAAGATTCTATTTTGTGATATTCTATTTTTTTATGTACTAGACATGTTGTGCTATCACATGGATGATTTGATTCATTTTTTTATAGAATTGATGGATGTAAATTCAATTGAAAATTAATGTTTGTGTTTGATATTGGTTTTCTATTTAGATAATGTTGACTTATCATTATGATAATTAAAAGAACAAGAAAGAAAAATGATCCAGGTTAAATTTTGTGCTCAACATTAGAGGGTACAATAAGGGTAAACATTGAGTTATTAATCTTTTGAGATGAGATATTCTAAGATTTATTTGGGCTAGTTCTTCTTGACTATTTCAAATGTTTTTTTAGTTGGTTTATGATTAAATTTATTTTAGATTAAGATTTTGACTACATTTTTGGTTGCTTGGTCTAAATTTTTGTCCACTATGGTAACTAATTACATGTGGTTATCTTGCTTATTATTATCAGAAACCAATCTTTATATGGCTTTGTTGTAAGTCAAGAGACAACGTAAAACTTGAAATATTATCTATGCTTGGAACCTGTGGATTAAATTTTAATGGATTCTTCAAACTCATTTTATTTAATATTATTTTGACTTGTTGATTTGAATGTCTTGGTGACTTGAAGTTGTTATGCTTGAGGGGGAAACATGACTAGGTCATGCGGTCTTCATTATTTTTTATTTGTGTTAATAATAGCATTTTAAGCTTTTGGTTTCTACTTCATTGGGAATTAAGGCATGATGACCAAAATTTGAAGGTCAAATTATTGAGTAGCTTTAAAGTCTTTTTATTTTGGTCATTTGGTGAGTTTGGTTGGCCAAACCCTAGATGAACTCTACCAAATTTTTTGGTGAATTCTATTTAGTTTAGTTTATAGTTTATTTTTGGGAAAAAAAATGGTGGTTTATTAGAATAATTTGTAGTTGTTTGCATCAAGAATTCAATAAAATTACCATAATTAATGGTAGTCAATAGAGTTTGTGAGGGCTCAGATGGGTACATGAAAAAGAGAAGTTTTTTATTTTTGAGAAGGCCACTATATTATTTTTCATTGTTAATGCATTTAATAAGTGTTTTTTTTTTTTTTTGATATGGATTAAAATAAAATAGTTATTATGTTTTCATTAAAATGAAATATAATTAGTGTTATAATAATGAATCATTATAGGTTCATGGTGAAGTATGTAGACTTCACGATGAACCCATAATGAAATGTTTGTTGTATAGTTGAATATAATCTTATGGGAATGTTTCAGCTTCATGTTTCATGTCAATCGATGTATGGTCTTGGTACTTGACTCTATAGTTATTTACTATTGCATATTATTATGTGTTGTGATGAATGGATACTTAACATTGTGTATGGTTAAGTCACTAGATTATTAGCATATAATAGGTTATTTCCATTATTTTTATGTAAATGGGTTCTAGTTATTTGTTTTATTTCTACTTTTTCCCCTTTTTTTGGTGATGGTTTGTTTAGTGTGACTATGTCAATTTTTCTAATAATATATTTATTGGAAATTATTATATGCATTATATGCTCCTTATATATGTTTATTTTGTACATTAATTAGGGTTTTGGTAGCCCTGTGTTTGATTTGAATGGTTATGTATGAGCATAGGCTTTAATTAAATTTTTAAATGAGTTCATATGATATTGGAATCTTAATGAATTTTATGAGGGATAATATGTAAAAATTGTGAGATAGCTCTTTTCTCATTTTGTGTATACTTTTGATGACTATTTTTTTGTCATAGCTTTTTTTGGGTCAATACAAATTAGGACAATTTATGGTATTTTTTTAAAGATGATTATGGGGGAAATAATTAGATGTGAATATCTTTAGTACAATTTGATTATTATATACATGTAGGGTATATACATGAATATCACATTTAGAGTTAATAAATAAAAATAATCATTATTTGATTTGAGGAAATCAAATGGATCAATTCAAAATGCTAAACAATAGTGTTGATGATAATCATAGATAATTTTTATTCATACACTTATAATTAAGTAATTTAATTGTAAAGATTTTATTTTCTTGATTTATAAGCTCAGAATCTCTACTATTGATTCACCATTATTTAAATCTACTCCACATCTAATTGATGGATGGGGTGGTATAGGGCCACTGATGTAGGGCTCATTCAGTAGGATGGGTACATGTTTAAATTTTAATATTTAGAAGATGATTTGAGGTGCTTGGTCTCTTCATGTAATCAGATTCCTATTATGTTGTTAATTAGTGTAAAGTGAATCAATGTCTCATTATATGATAGTAAATACAATTCTTGTATAATTTTGTTCTTAATTATAATGAATTATTATTTGAAAATGGAAACAATAATTTGTTATGGTGATTAGTTATAAAGTGGTTGTACAATTATTTTATGTTTTTTTTATAAAACACACACACACACACACACACACACACACACACACACACACACACACACACACACACACACACACACACACACACACACACACACACACACACACACACACACACACACATGTTATTTTATCTTTCCCATAATTACAACTATGTATGAATGATTTAATAGGTGATGTGATCTTTCTAATTGTATACATTGAAGTTGGTGTTCAATATCTATTTGTATGTTGTATTTTGAAAGGTGGATTTTTACCTATATTGGAGATAATAAATTATTTTATGATGTCTTAAAGGATAATATATAGAGTATTTAAGTGCTATTAATAGTCTTAGTTAAATGAAATTCTTAAGATATTTGTTGAGGAGTACATTTAAATTATCATATTCATCAGTGGATGAAAAGCTAATCTAAATAATTGATAAAATATTTTTATTTGGTGGTTTTATTTATGTTAATTTGATGAGTTATAGTTTTAGGAGGTAACGTATAGAAAAATTAAACATATTACTCTCATTTCATGGTAATTATATTCATAACAAGTAATATGAAGTTATTATAATATATATATATATATATATATATATATATATATATATATATATATATATATATATATATATATATATATATATATATATATATAATCTTATGTTTGTAAACTTAATCTAAGTTGAAGAATGGTTCAGACTAAATGTGAATTTTTTAGGTTATCACAATTTTTTTTAGGGGTTTGATGAAATGAAGTTATAATTCTTTTGGACCAAAAATGATAGTTTAGGAGTTGTAGATTCATTTTAAAACTTTTTTTGATATATTGATTTATATGTATAAATTAGGTTGAGGATTAAAATATTATATTAATACTAGTTGTAACGAGCCCACTAATAATATTATTATTGGTTTCTTAGGTTGCACCCTAGCTAAGGTGGGGATTGTTTAGGTCCTCTTCTTCAAACCTAGTCTAACATGGGAATGGCCCTAGGTTATGGATAACCTAATATTAGGTTAGACCTCTAGATAAGGCTGGATTCCTTTTGGGTCTATCACCTATAATAAACCTAAACTATCTTCTTGTTAAAAAAAGGGGAGATAGATTAATAATAATCCATGAAAGTATGTAAAAATGAGGTGATGCCCAAATTTTTTGATCCTTATACTTACATAAGACACACTATAGGATAAATTTAGGACTACTAAAAATCACTTCATTATATCTTTGATCAACCCCCCACATAAGTATTTCATAAAAAGGCATGGACTAGCTATTGACCTAGCATGGGAGGGTAGTTGTCCACTTTTAAACTAACCATATATATATATATATATATATATATATATATATATATATATATATATATATATATATATATATATATATATATACTTAGAATGACTTGTGATAACTACCAAAACACTTCATGAAGTTGAAAAAAATTAAACAGAGGTAAATAAAACATATATTCACTTAACCACATCAATGAACTCATGAGACACATTCAAATTAGCTTAAAAATAGAGGAATTCAATCTTTTATTGCATTAAATATGTGTTATAATACAAATATTGGCATATTCTAGTCACACTAAAGAGAAGGATCCTTTTCAAGGCTTAGAAACCTAAATTAATAGTAGAATGGGATGGGAGAGATGGGGATAATGCATAGAAGGATGGAGAAGGGATCATAATGACCAAGATTTATAATAATTTTGGTGTTGATGTCATAGAAAAGATCATAATGCCTAAGATTACTTATGAAAGGCAACCATAACAACCATATCAGTCTCTTTCAATCTACTTTTAGCCTGCATTGATGTTATTTATGGTTACAATGGTAGGATAAAGTCATTTAAAAGATGAATTTTTACATCAAAGCAGTTACAATAATTGGGTCAATCTAATATTGTCTTGTTCCAAGTGGATTACTCTTTACTGGTTCATCTTTGGCATGTAAGAGTAGAAAAAAGGGTCATAATCATGTTGTTGTCTTCGTAGTGAACCTATTAAAGCTGATATGTCTACCTTCTTAGAATCCCCTTATAAAATTCATTTTAATTTAACCTAAACCATATTTGATCTCCATTTAAGTCTCAAGGATTTGAATTTTGATATCGACCATTGATCTTGATCTGGGTTTATGAGAATGTGCTACCTGGTAGCTCTTCATTCATTATCATGATCCTACTATCAATCTATCTATTTCCATACTTACACCATATGGTGGTCTTGAATTCAAACCAAGCTCATTAACTTCTTGAACTTACATGCACCATCAATCTTTCATTACATGGTTTGAATGTGTATCATTGATTTACCTAGTAGTTACCATAGTCATGACACTTGGCAACTGTGTATTTATTTTTGAGATTCACTAACTTGTTGAACCATCACTCACCATTAATCTACTTTAGTATGATGAATCATGAACCAATGATTAATTTGGGCGAACTAACCTCTTTAGTCAACATGTACCATTAGATCTTTGTTTTAGTACCAAAAATATTGACAATTGTTATCTCCACATTCATCCTTAGGAACTTTGACCTTTTGATTATGAGCTCACCATTGATCTATGAATATATGAGCGAATGCATGCCATTGGATCTTTGGGACCCATTAAATCATTATATTTTTACTCTACATTGGATCTGACTTTAGATTCTATGATTTGGACACTTATTATCCTTGTGTTCATTTTTAGAACATTTGAATTCCAATTGCTCTTTGCCATATCTTAAATTTTATGTATGCACACACGTCCCACTCTATAAGTTCAACTTTGGAAACTTATATCTTGAAATAGAGAACTCATCAAGATATAAAATTTGTAGGGGACCTTCTTAGCATGAAAAATATAATGTCCATATGGTATTTTGGCCTTGAATGATTTACTAAGTGTATTTATTACATACATGACTAGACTTATTTTTTTCCCTTCGTGATGTGCTTCTGATGGTTTGGTTCTTCTAGACATGTACAAGAAATTATTATTTCTTTAGAAGGCTCCAATGAACTTCTAATACTTTATAAAACTTGATTTATGCCCCTAAATGCTTGAAACACCATGAGAACATGCTAATCTTTTCACTTTACAATCCTAGATCTATTTCCAATCCTACTTCCTAAAGATCAACAAATGGCACTTTAAGCTCACTTAAAGTGTTTCAAAAGCTTTATAAACAAATGAAATTATTATTCTCCTACTTTTGGTCCACTCATTCCATCCAAAACTCTACTCAAATTCTTATTATAGATTAGGAAAATTTTGGTAGATACGTCAAATTTGGCCAACATCTTTGATGACTCAGTTGGGTAGCATGCATGTTATGCTTGAGAACCTAGACTAGTTACATAACTCTTGGACTCACCAATAATGATGAATCTCATCCATCACTACAAGAAACTTTTTGACTTACAAAGATAAATAATTCCACTAAAAAAGGAAAGGAACCTAAAAAATAGGGAAAATAACTAAACAAAGCAAAAAAATAAATGTGTTAGGGCAACAGTTCAAGGAAAGCCAAAACAAACTATGTATAGGGAACTCAAAATTTAGTATAAATGTTTTAGGTGTACCCCATTAACTGGCATAAGAATCTCCTCACCACCCATCCTTACAAGTTAGAAGGCATTGTGGGATTTTTAGTCAGAGATTGTGTATGGACCTCTCTGAAGAGAGTCAAAATTTGTATGCCTCCTTGTCTTAGCTCTATCCTCATCCCACTTGAGGAGCAAATCTCTTTCTTTAAAATTTCATGAAGTGTCAAAGGATTTATTCACTTTTGCTTGATTTTTTTCCATGGCTAGCATAGATTGATGTCGTATATCTTCCAACTTCATAAGCTCAACATATTTAATATCCATAGGTTCATTCTCAGACAACTCAAGTTGATGCATCTGTTCTAGGGTAGTAAATTCAAGAGAAATAGGAATTATTGCTTATTTAACATATATCAGCTTGTCGGGATAATTAGCTATTGACCTCTTGTAGGTGATCCTATCAACCCATATAGCTGACTTAGATTGAGATGCCATGACCTCTAATTATCTTCAATTTTTCTCCTTATGATCTTTAATAGGTTCTTATTTATAGACTTAGTAAGACTATTACCTTTTGCGTAGTAATTTGATGAAGTACTTAGAAAAACACTATGTTAAACTACCCATTGGCTGATTTTAGACCCCACAAATGCCATAACATTATTAGAAATAATATTTGAAGGGACTCCAAATATAATAAGTAAACCTTCATAGAAATCTATAACATTGAACTCATTTACTTCTTTCAATGCCACTGCTTCTATCTATGTAGTGAAGTAATATGTGGTAGATAGTATACATTTGTGACCTATGTTTTAATGGGGGTTAATGAGACCAATAAAGTCCAATCCCCATTGGACAAATGGTTTATCCACTATAATTGGTTGGAGACATAAGGCTATAAGTTTCACCTTTCCTACAAACATCCCACATTGTCTGAATTTCCTAACCCATGCATGACAATCACCAAATAATCTTGGCCAATAATACCCACCTCTCATGATCTTATGGGCTATGGTCCTTTCTGAATAATTCCCTCCACCATGTCCATTTTTTAACTCTTCAAACAACCTTTCTTTTTGATGTTGTTTAATGCATCTTAACAACATGCTATTGATATCTTTATTGAACAAAAAACCGTCAACAAGAATAAATTGAATGGATTAAAATTTGAAATATATTATTTTAAAGGACTTAGGTTAGAGGGATAAATACCATCTTGGAGATATCTTACCAAATCATGATACCAACTAGAAGTTGGGGTATGAAGAGCTATAACTTCTTCATTAGTTGACACCATAACCACCTCATTGGCTTCTTGTAAGTCTTGGGATAGACATTCATAAAGGCCTTTTCCTCTAATCAAATTTGTGACTTTTATCTACACATCATACTCCATTACCTTTGTTATCCAACCAGTTCTTTTCTCACTTATGTCCTTATTCAAGAGAAACTCCTTGACACTTGGATGTACACCCATTAAGTGTATCTTATTATTAGATAATAAATATTTTAAATTCCTTAGATATCTTATGATTGAAAGTACATATTTTTCAACAAAATATTAACTTTTTCATATTATTCCAAGTCTTGACTAAATAAGACTATTGGCTATTCTAAGGCCTCATGGCTATGCTACATAAGAATGACTGAAATGGTGTCAATATTAGTATAGGTTTATGTAATGAAATCCTTTGATAAATCTAGGTTTATGAGTGTAGGATAACTAGCCATGGATTTCTTAATTTCCTCAAACCTATTTACTCCTTTGGTCCATCTAAAATTTTGACTCTTATTTAGCATGGCTATGAGTGGCTTAGCTAAAGTGGCAAAATATAAGATGTAACTTCTGATAATGTTAATCTCCCCTAAGAAACTCTGTAAAGCTCTTTTTTATTTGGCAAGGAAAGTATAAGAATTGAATCTATCTTTTTAGGATCTCTAATTAAACCATGATTTAAAACTATATGTCCATGAATCTTACCTTTATGAACTGAGAAGAAAAAAAAATTGGGATTTAGGGATACCCCAAATTGTCTACACCTTTTAAACATTTTCTCAAGGTAAACAATGTGCTCACTTTCGTTCTTTGAAAACACTATTATATAATCCAAATAGACCAACATAGACTTGTTAAGAAGGACCTAGAATGCCATATCCATGGCTATCTAAAAAGTTGCTCTAGAATTAGATAAACCAAATGGAATATTTATATATGAAAATGTCTCCAACTTTGTGGTGAAAGTTGTCTTGAATTGGTCTTCTTCTTTGACCAAAATCTGGTTGTGACCACTATAGCCATCCAACAAGGAGAACCTTTCTAAACATCCAGCCAACTATAAAATTTATTCCATAGATGGTAGTGAATAGTGGCATTTAAGGGAAGCCTTATTTAGGTCATAGAAGTCAACACTTAGTGTAATTTCACCATTCATTTTCCATATTAGAATAAGGTTTGCCACCCAAGTTGAGTTATTTCTTGTAAATATAATAGCTAAATCAATGAGCTTATAAATATTAGCTCTCATCAAAAGATCAAGCTTAGGATTAATAGGCATTTTTATTTGTCTTACTAGAGTAGTTTCATCTTCTATCTCAATGGTGTGTTGAGCTATAATTGGGTCAAATCCCTTGAGATCACTATATTTCCATGTAAATACATCAGCAAAACATATACATAACTCAATGAAAGCTTCCTTTTTTGAATAAGTACTTACCTTACCCAACTTTAAGATATTACCAAGTGCAACTTCCACATTGTCATAGTGTTCTTATTTTATTTACAAATATGTATTTTATTTACTTGTATCATCATTACCACTGAATATGTTTTCAAGTGTGACCAATCCTTTAGGAAAATTATTTGTTTTCAGTTCCACAATCTAATTATCATACTGTTGCAAGTATTTTGGGAGGAAAACTTAGCTTCCTCTTGAAAGAATCTAATAATATAATTATTATATTTAGACACTTGAAAATTATTATTATTATTATATATAATGGAATGCCTTAAAATTCCTTAATGTGTGACTGGACCTTTTCACTTCTTACATTAGCTAGGATACTAAATTATGCTCCAGTGGCATCCATCCTATCTGCATGTTTGTTCTCATTTTTTGGTATCACCTAAATGTTGAAGTATTAAAAATATTCAAGTAGGTCTCATATTATATGTTTATAATATTTAATCAATGGGTTTCTACATACATTAAGAACTCTCACTTGGTTAATGACAAGTTCACTATCACCAAAGATTTTTAATGTGCTGACTTTCATCTTCCTAGCCCATTATAAACCATAAATTAGTGTCTCATATTTTGTAACATCATTTGAAAAAATAAATTGAAACTTAATATATGATAATTAATTTTTTTTTTAATAAATAAACATCATTATAGCTCTGGTACCATGTTTATTCCTTGACCCATCAAAGTATAATTTCTAAAGATCATCACTAGACTCATCATCCTTCATCAAGGCTAGAATTGGTGCATCTTTATCATAAAATAAGTAAACACCAAGTGATTATTATTAAATTATATTATAAATATCATATTCATGTGATATATAGGCCCAATAATCAAGGATTAAATTTGTAATCCCATCTAGAGGTGATTTGATTTCCTCTACACTATCTTTTATCACCTTATCTGAGATGAGGTAGTTGGTGTTCACAACACTTGGCATTTATGGTTCCAAATAGAACCATGTAATAGGTTCAAAATGTATGGTTACCTTGGTACCATACCTAGTCTTGAACATCAAATATGTCCATTTAGTTGATAAGTATCCTCCAATCTTTGAGGTAATGTCCATTTGATAGACACATGGCAAAATAGGGAGTCAAGTCCACCATAATTACATCCTACTGAATGCTAATATTGGGAGAAACATGTAGTGTAAAATTTATAAACTTAATGATGCATAATATATTTGTTGGTAAAACATCCAATTTTAATACCCATTTAACATTTGGTTCATAGATAAGACCAAGTTTGTCTATAATTTGCTTAGGCATGACAGTGCTACTCACTCTATTATCCACCATATAATTATGAACTACATAGTCAAAAAATATTAGAGAGGGGTATAATGGAGGAGTTTTAATTGAATTTTCCTTATATTTTCCCCATTTTTCCATTTTGTGTGCCTATTATACTTGATGATTCATTGGTTGGTTTAAATAAGCCAAGACAACTTGTTATTTCTCAACTAGTTTTAGAGACACTTTAAGAGTTGAAAGCTATTAGATGAGCATATATTTTTGTACTATAATATCAAAAGAATCCAACATAATAATTATAAAATTATATTTCTTCATCTGATCCACTATGTTTAATGAATATCCATTAACCTTTGGTTGCACCTTTTGAACCACTAGTTGATCATAGACCAGAGGTATTTGGGGGACCTTCCCAACCTCTGCATTCTAATTTTTCTATATTATAGGGGTAGCAAGTTGATATTTTATACTCTTGGAAATAACATTAGGATTAATTTAATCATTAGTCACATCTTGATCCTCATCAATGGCTCTTATTTTAGCTCTAGTTATAACTACAACTTGACCACTTGAACTGCTAGTCTCACCACCATGATTGAAAACAACATAATCATCCATTTGCCAATTCATATTAATGACATCAAGATACACTCAAATTTTTTTATCCTCTACATAGGGTACTAAACATGTCTCCTGATAATAACCACCTTAAATAGAAAACTCTTCTTGTGTCATTTGTGTCATAGTAATGTTTTGTGATACCAAGGTTTGGTCTTGAGCATCATTAAGGTTCGAGGGATTCTAAATTGAGTCATGCATCAGATTATTTTGAGGTGGTATGGGAATAATATATTTTGATGTGGAATATTTATTAGGATTAAGAGGTGCATATGGTTTAGCTATAACTATGGCTCCTTATGCTTGGTAGGGTGGTCTATTTTGTCTAAATCCTTGATAAGGAGGCCTTTGATATCTAAAGGAATGATAAGTTGTCTAATTTTGTTATTGATATGGATTATTAGTCTGGTATTTTTTCCTTTTGAGTTATATTATTTCATTTCTAAAATATTTAATCAAACCTTTTAGCTCACCAAGCTCATTGGCTTGACTAGAAGGAGATGCAACTTGAGATAGAGGAGGTGGAATATGGAATAAGGATGGAAAGTAAGGAACATGAATGGGTGGAATAGATTGAAACTTTGTGAATATAGGAATTAGATGCCTTGGAGTAAGGTTACCATCTTATATCAAATAATTTTATGCTCTTATTGCAACCCCATAAACATTTGGAAATGTATTACCACCCATTGATTATATCATTACACTAATATCATAATTAACTGCTTTTAGATAGTATAAGAAGGCATATTATAAGAATGGTCTAATCATTAAAAGAACCCTACTCCATATAATTTGGAATTTGAGGTTAAAATTAGACATAAAATCATGAGGAACTCTCTAAATGGTAGTTAGTTACTCAACTAATGATAGGTGATTAGGTTTATATTCAAATTACTTGACTAGGGTTGCACCTAACTCATCCTAGGTAGAAAATTAATTCAATGGAAGACTTATATACCACTATAATTATTTTCTTTTGAAGAAAGAAATAAGTAGTTTAATAACCATATTATCTTAACAACATTGTGAATGAAACATAAGTTGGCAACATCTTAGATATGACCAATAGAAATTGTTTGACCTTATCCTAAGAATAATGGGATAATATTAAGGGAAAACATAGGAATGCCATCCAAATGGGCCAAATTAAATGAAATACCTCTATTGAATGGGATGAACACTTGATTCCTGATGGCCATTTGGGTAGTGGGGGTTACAATGCTTAGAATAATAGGATTACCAAGAGATGAATATTTATTTTGGAGATAAGGTCTTGTCCTATTAAATCTTTCTCTCTTATATGAAATAGAAGCTAGATCAATTAATTCAAGGGGAATACCTTTACTAACTAACCTTGTAGTAACCTTTGGCATGAGAATGTGGTCTGGATGGTGCTATGAACTATGCAACTTTAAAGATATTTATATCTTGATCATGATGGATCTCCTTTGATAGTACATATGTTGTAAATATTTTCATTGATGTCAAAGGTCTAGTATTGGTGATAAAGGCCCCATTGCATTTAATGGTGTTTTTAATATTCATATCTTGGCTAATGTATGTTAATATTTATTTAATATTAACACAGATATTTTTGGTTGCATATAAGTCAAAAGAGGGCCCATGGAGAAGTCAAAGAGTCATGGGGTAAATATAAAAGAGGAATGGGATGTAATTTCTCATAAAAAGTCATCTTGAGGAATTCCAAGAGTCACAATGTGAAGACAAAAGAGGGTATGACACATTTTTCCATGAAGGGACACTTTTAGGAATACAAAAAGTCACCAAGATAAAGATAAAAGAGGAAAGGATTCATTTGCTTATGAAGGGTCACCATATGAATTTTTAAATGAAAGGATATGAAGGGTCATTCATGTTTAGTGCTATTTTCCATGAGGATTGAAGGGTCACAAAGGGTGAATGCCAAAGGTCATTTGGAAAGCTATAATAAAGGCTTGAGAAGCCATTTGGAATATAAAAAATAGTGCATGGTTTGTATTTGTTTTTAAAGAGAGAAAAGTAAGAGATATTATAGAGTATATCACTTATTGAGTAATCAAAATTGAGAGATAATTGTGTTTTATATATAAGATGAGTTGGTGATCCTTTGGGTTGGTGCTCACAAATCTTTGTAAGGGGTTAGTGCTCCTGTGAGTTGGTGCTCATTAATAGTTGCTATGTTGGTGCTCAGGAAAAGGGGTTAGTGCTCATGTAAGTTGGTGATTTTTAAATTTTTAATTTGATTTTGTGCTCATTCATATACTTGATATTTTTCTTGGTGGTTTTTTACACTTTAGGTTTCTACATAAAAATCTGGTGTCTCTCTTTCTCTTGTATGGTGCATATTATTATTTCAATTTTTTTGAATATATTGAATGTATGATTAAGTGATTAAAGAAAATAAATTATATAAATTAAAATATATATAATATATTTATTCACCCCCCCTCTTAGTATATTTCATTCCTAATAATTGGTATCAGAATAGGTTCTTTCAAAAAAAGTTTTGCAGCTTAAAGGTAAATCGGGAAAGTATGATGGCTAGATCACATCAAGGTTTTTATACAAATAAGGCACCTTTGTTTGATGGTAAAAATTATGTTTTTTAGAGCATAATAATGAAGAATTATTTGATGGCCCTTGGGTTTGACATTTGGCAAGTAGTGGTGGAGGACTATGAAGAACCACAAACACTTGTAACTATTCTGGTGGAAAAGAAGGCAAGTGAAAATAATGCTAAATATTTAAATTCTATTTTATGTGGTTGCTAAAGATTTAAATTCTATTTTATGTGGTTTATGTGAATCATAATTTGTTAAAGTTATACAATGTAAATCTACTCATGAAACTTGGGTAAAACTTGTGAATATTTACAAAGGTGATGAAAAGGTTCAATAAGCTAAGCTTCAGACTTTTAGAAGATGATTTGAAGATGGAAGAGGAAGAAAATATAGCAAGTTGTCTTTTTTAGGTTGATTAAATAGTTAATTAGATTCAAATTCTTGGATAAAAGTTAGAAGAATCAATTATGGTACAAAAAGTTTTGTGATCTCTACCATTGAGATATGATGTAAAAGTTTTTTCAATTGAAGAGATGAAGAATTTAGCTAACATAAATATGGTTGAGCTACATGGTATTATTATGGAATATGAGATGTGGACTGACTAAGAGAAACCCTCAAAGAGAGAATCTGATTTCAAGACATCAAAGAAAGAGAAGGTTAAAATTCAAGAATCAAGTAACAGTTCTAGTTATGATGAAGATGGCAATGGAGCTTTATTCATTTGCAAGCCAAAAAAGGGTACATGTAAATATCAATGAAAATTACCTTTTAAATGTTTTAATTGTGGAAAGATTGGTGAAAATGAAGAAGGAAAGTATACATACAAGAATAATTTCAAAGGAAAATTCAAGAAGGGATTTGAGAAGATGATTTTGTATTCTAAATATCCTAGCTCAACCGAAGATAGTAGAGTCAGTGATTCAGAAGAAGAGATTAAATTCATGGCCATACATGAAGATGCCTTCACAAGCAAAAGTATAGATGATCAAGAATAAGAAAAAGATGAAGCCAAAGTGAATATAGAAGGAAATTTTTTTTGTTCCTTAGAAGAGTTAAAAGCTCTTGAGAATAAGAATCGAAGATTAAAGCTCCAAATCTAGAAAAATGAAAAGGAGTCAAAGGAAACAATTGAAGATCTACAAGCACACTTTGAAGAATCAAAGAAGAATTAAAAAGATCTAATGTCATATTTATAAAAATTAAGTGAAGAATGTGAAAGGCATGTTATTGAAATTTTTTCTTTAAAAGCAGATCTTGAGAAAACAAATAAAACACTCAATGATAGAGCAGCCAATGATTTAAAATTTGAGAATAACACTAATATGTTGAATAAGATATTAGAAATTCCAAGATCAATGCCAAATAAGATAGGTATCAAATTTGAAAAAGAGAAAGGGGAGGCCAATACTTTCATAGACAAGGAAAAAGGAAAGAGCTATGTTGAAGCTCTTACAAAAGAGGAAATAAAAAGGGAAGAAGTTAAGAATATAGAGGACATCTCAAAAAAAGAAGGCTATAAGGAACATAGCTATAAAAGGTAATCAAGTCAGAGATACACAAATAGGTCATATTTTTATGGTTACTATTTTTATTATAATTAATATGGCCATAAGAAAATATAATGTCAAAAAAGGGTTAACAATTTTAGAAATAAGGAGAAGGAAACTCATGCAGAGTCAACCAGAAGCCATAACTCTTTTGGTCCTCTATCAATATTTAATGAAGAGGCCATAATATGTGACAAGTGAAACACATTTAAATACATATCTTGATACTATAGAAGTATTTTTGAGTCAGTCAAGAAGGAACAGAGTTTTAAGGCTCCATTCATCAAGAAGAAAGTTTAGACAAGCTCATGGAAGAATAATCAACTTAAAAAATCTATGTTGGTATAGACAACTTTGCATCAAGAAATAAAAAAATCCATGGTTCATTGATATTATATGTTTGAGGCACATGATAGGAGACAAGATCAAGTTTATAACCTTGAAGAATATTAATGGTGGCATAGTGAAATTTAGAGATAATACTACTACTAGAATTGTCAAAAAAGGTACACTAAGTTTGGATAATAGTAGAACTAAAACTAAAAATGTTTTGTATGTAGAAGGTCTTAAGCATAATATTTTGAGTGTAAGTCAAATATGTGATTAGGGGCACATAATAAATTTTTAATCAGAAGGTTGTGAAATTAGGAGAAAAGATTCAAATGTGTTGGTTGCAGATACTCAAAGAATAGGCAATAATTTCTATGTTATTAGATATCAAAGGTCAAAGATGTTGTTTGAGTCAGATCAAATAAATTTAGCTATGGCATAGGAGAATGGGACACATAAATTTTTATAATCTTATCAACATCATCAAAAATCAAGCATTCAAATATATTCCAAAGATTACAAAGCCGTTTAACATGCTTTATGAACCTTGTGAGCATGGGAAGCAGACCAGAAGGTGGTTCAAAACAAAAGAGTATTTGACCACTCAAATGTTAGAGCTTGTTCACACTGATTTATGTGGACCTATGAGAACTCAAAGTACTCAAGGTGAGAAATATTTCATGTTTCTTATTGATGATTTTTCATGTATGAATTGGGTAATGTTTTTAAATAAAAAATCAAAAGCTTTCAGAAATTTCAAAGCATTAGTTAAGAATGAAACTAGTTTGAAGATTAAGTGCCTAAGATCATATCAAGGAGGAGAATTCATCTCAGATCAATTTATTGAGTTTTATGAATACCATGTAATAAAGAGACATTATTCAGTAGCCATAAGTCTATAGAAAAATGGAGTAGTTGACTAAATAAAAATAATAGTTCAAGAGATGACAAGAATAATGCTAAATGAATCCAAGATACCAAATAAATATTGGAGAGAGATAGTTTCTATAATAGTTCATATTTAGAACAGAGAATTATTGAGAGTCAATAGTGATAAGACTCCTTATGAGCTATGGAAAGACAAATCAATAATAGTTGATTATTTTAGAGTTTTTGGCAGTAGATGCTTCATAAAGAGAACTAATGAAAAACTTGGTATGTTTGAATCTAGAGTAGTTAAAGATATATTTCTGGGTTATTCTTGAAAAAGTAAAGATTATAAATGTTATAACCAAAGAACCAAGAAAATTGTTAAAAGTGCAAGTGTCAAGATATAAGAAGATGAAACATAAAGAATCAGTGATCCAATAGACATTCTTGAAATCATTGAAGAGGAAGATTTTGAATAATTAGATGAAGATGGGAAGAAGGAGAAAGAGGACACAAAAACCTCATCCAAATATGTTCAAATAAATCATAGTGAAAGTGACATCATCAAGGATATAAATGAAGGAATTCACACTAGAATAATGATGATAAGTGAATCTGAGTAAGTTAATTTTTCTTTGTTATCCAAAATTTACCTAGAACTTTCTCAAAAGCTAGACATAATAAGCATTAAGTTAAGGTGATGGATGAAAAATTAAATTAGATAGAAAAGAATGATACTTGGGAATTAGTACCTTGACCAAAAGATCACAATGTGATTGGAATAAAAAGGGTTTACATAAATAAGTTAAATGAAAATGGAGAAGTGACTGGGAATAAAGAAATATTAGTATGTAAAGGATATATTTAGATTGAGGAAAAATATTTTGAAGAAACTTTTTCACTAGTAGTAATGCTAGAGGCTATTATAATGTTTCTTTCATATGCAGTGTTTAAAAGTTTAAAAGTGTTTTAGATGGATGTCAAATCTACCTTCCTAAATGGGAATGTAGAAGAAGAGGTCTACATTGAGTAGCCTGAGGGATTTATTCTATCAAATATTATTATCCATGTATGAAGATTGAATAAAGCACTGTATGGATTGAAACAAGATCTAAGAGCTTGGTATGCAAGACTTGATAAGTACTTATAAGATCAAGGTTTTAGGAGAGGATTTATTGATAGTAATATCTACATCAAAATAAAAGGTTAGCATCAATTAATTGTTGTGGTATATGTTGATGACATCATTTCTGGAGGAAATATTTAAAAAATGATAAAGTAATTTTTTGATAATATGTAAAAGGAATTTGAGATGTCTATGCTTGGAGAATTGTCATTTTTCTTGGGATTAAAAATATTTCAGTCAGATAAAGGAATTTTCATATCTCAAAGTAAATATGCCAAGGAAATGTTGAAGAAATTTAGTTTTGAGGATTGTGCACTAGTTAACACACCAATGTGTATAAGAAATAAGGTGAGTAAGGATGAATATTCACCTATTATAGATCAATATTTGTATAGATCTATGATTAGTAGTATTTTATATTTGATAGCATAAAGGCCAGACATCATGCATGTAGTAGGTATGGTTACAAAATATCAGTCAACTCTAAAAGATAGCCATGTTCAATTGGTGAAGAGAATATTCAGATATATCAAGGGGACATTGGATTATGGATTGTTGTATCCCATAGATAGATATTTCAATTTGGTTTCTTGGATGACAGAAAGAGTACAAATGGAAGAGATTTATTCCTTGGTGATAGGTTAGTATCATGGCTAAGTAAAAAGCATAATAAAATATCACTTTCTACAACTTAAGTAGAATATATGGCAATGATATTGTGTTTTACTCAAGTGCTTTGGATGAGGAAATTTTTTGAAGATATCAAGGTAAAATATGATGAACCTATTTCTATTTTTTGTGAAAACACAAGTGTTATTACTATTTCAAAGAATCTAATGATGCATTTAAGAACAAAACATATTCCCATCAAATATCACTTCTTGAGAGAGCAAGTTGTAGATCAATAAGTTAAGATGGAATATATCAATACTATAGAGTAGATTGTAGATATTTCATAAAGGCACTACCAAAAGACATATTTGAGTTTCTATAAGAGAAGTTGGGAATAATTTATTTTAATTCCTACTATTAAGGATCATCATCAATTGAGGGGGAGTTAAGTGTTAGCTCTAAGTAGGCCCTTTGCCATTGATATCAAAGGGGGAGAAAAATATAAATAGGTACACATATAGGTATAGATGTAGAAACAGGTACATGGAATAGGTATAGGGAATCGGTATAGGTTGTTATAGTAGTGGGGAGTTATTATATGTTTTTCAGATGGTAGTATGTGTAGGTTGACATGTGCAATACAAGTTTTAAGATGTGGTAGTTTCATTTTAAGGTTACCATCAATGACAAAGGGTGAGATTGTTGGAAATATTGTCATTGATGTCAAAGGTTTAGTATTGGTGATAAAGGCCCCATTGCATTTAATGGTGTTTTTAATATTCATATCTTGGTTAATGTGTGTTAATATTTATTTAATATTAACAAATATATTTTTGGTTGCATATCAATCAAAAGAGGGACCATGGAGAAGTCAAAGAGTCATGGGGTAAAGATAAAAGAGGAATGGGATGCATTTTTTCATGAAGAGTCATCTTAAGGAATTCCAAGAGTCACCATGTGAAGAAAAAAGAGGGTATGGTGCATTTTTCCATGAAGGGACACTTTGATGAATATGAAAAGTCAACAAGATAAAGACAAAAGAGGAAAGGATGCATTTACCTATGAAGGGTCACCATCTGATTTTTCAAATGAAAGTATATGAAGGGTCATTAATGTTTGGTGCCATTTTCCATGAGGATTTAATGGTCAAAAGGGGTGAATTCCAAATATCATTTAAAAAAAAGATATAAATAAAGGCTTGAAAAGACATTTGGAATATGCAAAAGAGTGCATAGTTTGTATTTATTTTCAAAGAGAGAAAAGTAGGAGATATTGTAGAGATCTATCATTTGTTGAGTAAGAAACATTGAGAGATAATTTTATTTTATACATAATAGAGGTTGGTGCTCTTGTGGGTTGGTGCTCACAAATATTTGCAAGGGTTTGGTGCTCCTATGAGTTGGTGCTCACAAATAGTTGTTGTGTTGGTTCTTGGCAAAAGGGGTTGGTGCTCCTACAAGTTGGTGCTTGAAAACTTTGTCATTGGAGTTGGTTCTCATTCATATACTTGAGATTGTTCTCTATGGGTTTTCCCACTTTGGGTTTCCACATAAAAATTTGGTGTGTCTCTCTATCTCTCTTATGTGTTGCATATTATTGTTTCAATTTTATTGGATATCTTGAATGTGTGATGAAGTGATTAAAGAAAATAAATAAAATTTAGTAAAAGATATATAATATGATGATTCACCACCCCTTTCAGTATATTTCATGCTTAACAACATATTATTCTCCTTAGCTCTAAATGTTAGTTC
Source organism: Torreya grandis (assembly GCA_037957365.1). Taxonomy (NCBI): domain Eukaryota; kingdom Viridiplantae; phylum Streptophyta; class Pinopsida; order Cupressales; family Taxaceae; genus Torreya; species Torreya grandis. Next base: position 856,269 of record JARHVA010004046.1, read on the forward strand.
CTCTAGGACACTTTTTCCCACTGGGCATGCTAGAGTTGTTGGTTTCCTTGGTTACACCCTAGTTGAGAAGGGGATTTTTTAGGTCCTCTTTCTCAAACCTAGTCTAACATGGGAATGACCCTAGGGTATGGGCCACATAGTATTAGGTCAAACCTCTAGATAAGGCTAGCTTCCTTTTGGGTCTATCACCTATATTAAACCTAAACTAGCTTCTTAATGAGAAAAGGGGAGATATATTAATAATAATCCATGAAATCATGTAAAAATGAGGTTATACACCAATCATCGTGATCCTTACACTTAAACAAAACACAGTATATGATACATTAAATATTGATAAACATCACTTAATTCACTCTTTTATCTAACCCTACATAAGTATTTCACAAAAAGGCATGGACTATTTATTGACATGAAATGTGAGGGTAGTTGTCTACTTCCAAATAGACCAACAAACTATATATGCACTTGTAATGACCTATGAGAACTACCAAAACACTTCATGAAGGTGAGAAAACTTAGATAGAGGTAAGGAAAACATATATTCACTTAGCCATATCAATGAGATTATGAAATACACTTCAACTTAGCTTAAAAAGGGAGGACTTCAATCTTTTATTGCATCAAATAGGTGTTACAGTAAAAATCTTGGTTGTCTAGTGATGCCAAAGAGAGGGATCCTTTTCAAGGCTTAGAAGCATATATTTATAACAAAATGGGATGAGAGAGATGGGGATCATGTGTAGAAAGATGGAGAAGGGAGCATAATGACCAATATTTCCAATCATTCTAGGATTGATGTTATTAGAAAAGATCATAATGCCTAAGACTACTTCTAGAAAGTGGCTATAACAACTATATCAATCTCTTTCAATGTAGTTTTAGCCTATATTGATGCACTTTATAGTTACACTGATGGGATCAAGTCATTTAAAATTTGAATTTTAGTGTTGAAGTAGTTCCAATAGCTGGATCAATTTGTTGTAATTTTTTTTTCATGTGGATTACTCATTAATATTTTGTCTTTGACATGTAAGAGTGGAGAAAAGGGTCATAATCATGTTGTTATCTTGGTGATGAACCCATCAAAGCTAACATGTCTACCTTCATGCATCCCCTTGAAACATTTTCTATAGTCTGTTCTTGATTACGTTTGATCTCTATTTAAGTTTTAAGGATTAAAATTTTTATATTGGTCATTGATCTTGATTTGGGTTTCTAATAATGTGCCACCTCATAGCTCTTCATCATTCTCAATATATTGTTTTTAGTATATCTGCTTATGCACTTTTGTCACGTGATATCCTTACATTCAACCTAAGATCAATAAATTCTTGACCTTATACACATCATCCATCCCCCATTACATATTTTTAATGCATAACATTGATTTAACTAGTAGTTACCACAGTTGTGAAACTTGGAAACTACACATTTATCTTCAAGATTCACTGAGTTGTTGACCCATCACTCACCATTGATCTATTTTGGTATGATGAATTACACACCATTGATAAACTTGTGCCCACTAGCCTTGTTAATTGATGTGCATCATTAGATCTTTATTTTTGAACCTAAGATCTTGGCACTTGTTAGCTTTGCATTCATCCTTGGGAACTTTAACCTTTTGACTATGAGCTCACCATTGATCTATGAATGTATGATCAAATGCACACCATTGGAAATTTAGTACCCACTAACTCATAAGATCATTGATCTTCATTGGATTTGACTTAAGCTTCCATTATTTGGACACTTTTCAACCATGTATTCATCATTAGAACATTTTAATTCAAATGGCTATTTTCCATAGCTTAAATTTAATGTTTGTACACACATCTCACTCTAAAATTTCAAATTTGGATACTTATATCTTGAGTAAATAACTCATCAAGACACAAAATTTGTATGGGACATTTTTGACATGAAAATCATCATGTCCATGTGGTCTTTTGGCCTTGAATGATTTTCTAAGTGTATTTATTAAATACATGACTAGACTTGCTTATCCCTTCATGATGTTCTTTTGATGGTCTAGTTATTTGGACTCATGTAAGAAATTATTGTCTCTTTAGAAGTATCTAATGAAATTTTAATACTTTATTCAACCTTGATTCATGACCTTGAATTCTTTAAACACCATGAGAACCTATTGGTCTTTTCACTTTGAAATCCTAGACTTGTTTTCAATCATACTTCCCAAGGATCAACAAATTGAAGTTTAAGCTCACTTAAACTATTTAAAAAGCTTTAAAAACAATATGAGATTATTCTTATCATAATTTTGGTCTACTCATTCCATCTATAATTATGCTTAGCTTCTTATTCTAGATCAGGAAAACTCTGGTAGGTAGGCCGAATTTGGCCAATAATTACAAATGATAATTATATATTTTTTGGATTAAGGTAAAACCTCCTTTAGATCTAGTGTGAAATATAACCCCAAAAAAATAGGAGGTTTGGGTCTCCCCATAGCCATCGAAAGATAAAATAGGAACAACACAATATGAAAAATAAAAAATCCAATACAAAAGAACTAAAAAAGTGAACAAGGCCAATGGAGAAGATAAAATGGATTTGAGAGGAACACAAAATCTACAGAGTAGGAATCTTAAAAAAAATAATATGAGATCCATTTTGTTAAAAATAAGTGGATGCCTAGGTCTTAATAATATGGAAAAACAATCCAAATTTGTTGGCATAAAATGGACCCCCCAACATAGATAAACTTAGTGTTTTAATTGGTTCTTGATCTATACTAGATGTAAAGGGAGGCCCAAATATCAATTCCAAAGGAAATTATGGGGTTTTTTAATACCCCACTTCCATCCAAAAACTAGTGTGAGGAATACTAGCTCAGTGATGAGACAAGGATACTAATATGGATCTAAATATATGATAAAAACTTTTGGTTTTACACTGGATCCCATAAACTAGGAAAATAAACTAAGATCACAACTTCCTTTGTTAGCTAACAAATGATGGTATAAATTGAAACCATAAATGGGACTAAATTCCCTAAGGAATGTCCAACCCAACTTTAATATAAAATACTTCTTATTTTCAAAATTAAAGCCCATAATTGGGAATCCAAATAACCATCTCAAGAATAGATCCCTAGGGAATCCATGAATCATTAACCAAAAATTTAGTATATAACTAGATGCCTATGAGAACCTACACATCAAAATAAAATAGGGCACCATCCCATAGAATAAGGGATCAAGAAAGCATTACTTATCCCTACTAAACATGATGAGGAGGAAATAATATTTAACTTGAAAAGAAATGAAAAACTTGAACAACTTGATATTCTCCAAAAATCGCATTAAAGAGTTGATTCATCCCTACATTTTGATGATGAAATTTCTCTAGAAATAACATAATTATTGTCAATGTCTCAACAAATTTGTAGATCTAAATGTTAATGATTAGATCTAAATCCTCCAAATGAGTCCCAAACTAGGGCATGATTTTCATAAAGGGTAACCACCCTCTCCAAATCATGACAAATATCAAGTAACATGTAAAATCCAAGGTCCATACCAATAACCATCAATACCCACCTTAAGATGGCACTATCTCCCCAACATAAGAGAAAATATCTTTTGTAAAGCTTGATATACTAGTACATGAAGAAGACACTCTTATTCAATCCATTCATCTATAAATAGACCAAATAAGAAAATTCATGCATATATGCATGGGCATTATTGGGAAAACAAATATATCCCTTATTGAGATCAATCATGGTCTTAATTAGTTCAAAAAACCCTCTAGTGTTTAGATAAATATGTGTCCTCCTAGATATTTAATTGAGAGAGAACTTCCACAAGATTTGATAGAAATGTCTAAAAATTCACTAACAATGATAAATAGAGTTTAATCTTTCTCCTAAATAAATAATTCATGAACATGAGAAATATCTTCTTCATTTGGAATGTCCCACTTAGGGGGTCTTGAGACCATGAACCCATTGAAACCAAACGTAAAGGAATTCTACACATAATCTCCTTAAAATTTCATAAATTCAAAGAGGATACACTCACATCCACTAAAATTCAACAAAAAAACAAAGGGATTTATTCCTCTTGTGCCAAAATATGATTGAACTAGAAATCATTTTGGAATGCAATGGTTTCCACACCCTCAAATGTGACTAAGGTCTAAACACCAACCTTGAGTAGATTTAAACCATCCTCACCATCCCCTTCATCATATTCATCATCTTCCCCACCTTGAAAATTCACAAGATTTTAAATTTGGTCTTCACTCCATTTTTCACTCATCCCTATCTTCTCCATTTATAGTTATAAATTATTATTCTATCTCATTATAATTAAATTCTTACAAGTCTTTAGCCAATTTTTGAATATAATTCTTTTTGTAGAGTTAGATGACTTACACTTTTATTTTATTTTTATGTTAACTTTGTCTATTGAGTCTTAAAATACTAAGTTATAAATTATTAATATTTCATATTGTATAACTTTAATAAATGGGAAGAGTTTTTGAGACTTTATCTTTCATTTACTAAAAGGATAAATTCATTGAATAAGTTATAACAAAATGATTAATGTTTGACATATCAAAGCTAAAATAATAAAATTCTTTATGAAATTAAATAAGTTTTAAATATGTAAAACATACACATGTTTTTTGCAACATTAATAACATGACTAATAGTTAAAGGATTGTTTGATAATTGTTCATTCTTTATATTGATATAAATAAACCATATGACTAGCACATTCTACCTATAGTAAGCTATTACTATATGTAAATTTTGGATGGTTGAATGCATACACTAAGTAAAATGTTGTGTATTTAATTATTTGTGTGATGTAAAAATTGGACTTAATTATATTTGATGTAATAAACATGTATGGAGTAATGTTCATCAATTAAAAATATCACCAATGTAATTTTTCTTAATTTTAGATTATATGGATAAGATTATTGAATGGTATAAAACTTTAAGAAATGAGGGTAGTGATCCAAGCTCAAGTAATGATGACATAATAAAGTAGATTTTATTTGTGGAAATAAACTTCATGTAACATGTATTTATGGAAGAATGCCAATTAAATTGCATTGTATTTCTTTTGGAAATAAATTTGTAACTTGTGTCTTGATGTTCACATAATTATGTAAATAATTGAATGTGGAATATTGGCTTGAGTATTCTTCTATTTTGAATTGAATTATTTATATCTTAGCTTATTTTGAATCTTATGTATGCTTAACTATATACTTGGTTAGGGTTTAGCTTCTTTGCATGGTCATAGTGCAGATTGTTTTATGTTAAGTATATGCATTTGATTAAGGATAAAAGTTGATATTGGTCATTTTAGGAAGGCCATAGTTTTAGTAATCATATTTGTGTTTTCAAGTGTATCAACATGAATATTTAACCTTATTAAAATAATTATTTTTGGTATAACATAGCTATGGATTTGATCATGCTTTCTGCAAATGAGTTTCTATCTATTAAGTTTGAAAATATCATTTAGTAACTTAAAGTTATTTTTTTAAATGAATTTTTATGTAATATATGTATGTGGTAATTCTTTACATATTTGGGATATATCATGGAACATATGGATAAATACATTACATTCGATTTGTGTGTTTTATCTATCCAATGTAATGTCATAGTTGGATCAAAATCATACTCTATTATAATAAATATTAGTCCATTTTTTACCAAATATAATGCTAAACTAAGAAAACCATGGCTACAAATAATAAATGAAAATAATTTTGAAGAAAAGAAAACTAGTAAAAATTTACCAAAATAATATGATAAACTTTATAGTTTCACTACCTCTTAAATACAAAATAGTCTTATGACACATACACATATAAATATAGAGCCTAAAATGCTAGATATTACATATATACATGCTCCTCCAAAGTACCACAAAATTGATATACCTTATACAATGTTCATATCACTTCCAGATGAGCATCCTTTATATGGAATAATTGGTTTGAGTTTTCATAAATTATACCAAATAAATTTAAAAACAATAAAATATACCAAAAAATTTAAAACATTAAAATAATTAAAAAATACAAAAAAAAACATGTTCCCAATTGTACTACTTCTTAGAATTATTTTCTCCACGTTAGTAGATATCATATCATTATTTCCTATATACACATGTTTCATGCTTCATTTAAGTGTAATATAGGCATCCCCATCTAATGATATACATACATATAGATGTTGGGATTTCCATCCACTCATGTCCTAATTACATTGTGGGCATCTACTTATTTGATAATGATACACCTAAGTTATATTTTTTTATGATAAATTTTCATTATCATGTTTGAGATTATATATCCTTATACATGCCTTTATGGATGATTATACCTTTTATAGTGTACTTGATATGCTATGTACTTAACATTGATTTCAAACAAATATGCTTAAGAACTAGTATGCTATGTTCATGTTGGTTACCTATTTTCCTTCCTTGTTATTGTCTTTCATTGTATTTCCTATTTTTAGCATTTGAATATGCTTTATTAATAATTGCGTAGTGTTATGCTTGACTTTTTTACATTTAAACATGTTATATTTTTTTGTATATAGACATTTTAATATGTCAATCTATGCTTTGTGGACATTTGACTAAGTCATGTCCCTTCGATTATGTATAATTTAAACATGACCCTTTTATAAGGTCTCATTGGGCCATTTACCTATTTATTTATTTTTTAGTGCTCTTGTGCATGTGTGTTTATTTTATTTTTGAGCTTGTAGTGTTAATGTGTGTGTGTGTGTGTGTGTGTGTGTGTGTGTGTGTGTGTGTGTGTGTGTGTGTGTGTGTGTGTGTGTGTGTGTGTGTGTGTGTGTGTGTGTGTGTGTGTGTGTGTGTTTGTGTGTTTTAATGATATACATCATGCATCTTATGATTTTATGTGATTACATAATACATTCCCAATTTTTATATCTACCTATATGTGTTACCCCTATATGTTACTTGATCCATACATAACTTATACATTTATCTTATCCTTTTTAGGAAATTTAACTACCATATTCCATTTCCCCTCACTCAAAATGAAGGGGGCACATAACTGGGGGAATGTCATAGAGTCATGGATTCCAAAATATCAAAAATTCTCCAAATTACGATGGGGGCATGTTATGGAAACATGTCTTCCACACTTACACGAATTCTTAGATTATACAAATTATAGTTAGGGCATGTTATGGAAACATGTCACCCACATTTACACTAGTTCTCAGATTTATAGATTATAGTGGGGGCATGTTATGGAAACATGTTCTCCATAATTGTAAATATTCTTTATTCACCATATTTTATAGTTATATGATTCAAATACACATTTGTGATAACATTTTATACATTGATACTATTACTATACCTATATTTCAGCTTTAGACACATATGAAGTGCATATTTCATGAAAAGCGCACCTAAATTTTAAAAATAAAATCATTTATATAATTTAAATATTTCTATGAACTATTGTTATACAAATGTTGGAATTTAATGGACTATTATTGAGCCAACCTAGTATAGTATTTGGTTCACTTTAGGAAGGTTGAGTTTATTAGATTGCTCAATATTGCCAAGCTTATAAATTAGACTTGATTAAATCATATAAATTTACCATAATTATAGGTTAGATTTTATTAGATCATTCACCCTCACAAGTTATATATTGTGAGTTAATTAAATCCATCACACTCACTAGATAATGCACATATTTGGGTTTCATGATTGGAATCAAACAAGCTTAATGGATGTGTTGTAACTAAAATTTACATCAACTTTAGGGGATTGTGTCCTTACACACACACACACACACTTTTAGGATAATAATTATCCTCATCTCATATTCAATGCTTCATAATGAGGCATCCTTTCAAATCAATTTGTGAAAAGGCAATATGGTTGCATTAACATACAAGTGTACTCCTAACCTTTTTCTTTATAATTTCAAGAATTTAAAATTATTTTAATATAAAATTTCATACACTAATTATTTACTATAACATAATCTTATTTAAAATTTAGTCACCAAAAAATTACTCAATTTTGGCTCATGCAAAGATAAGGTGTGTTATACACACCCAAGTAAGAATTTCTACCTTTTAAGATAATAATTTCATTACTAGATTAAATGGGGGAAATGTAAATACTGAAATATGATTTATTAAATATAGTCTTATACACTTCAAAAATATCCATTATGGATATACATTTTAGTTATAGACTTTCCCACTAGTTAAAGACTCATGTTCACTATCTCCTTGTGCCTAAATTACTTATCTCTTAGTCTAAGCATATTATTCAGATGACCATTCCTTCTATACTATGGAAAATATTCTAAATTTTATTATTATCCTTCACTTATATTTATGTACATGTACCTATCTTATAACTTCCCTAACACTTTCATCATAGATGGACCCATGCATCGATGTAAGTGTCCAACTTTCATACAAAGTGTCCAGTGCCCAAAAGTCATCCAATTTGAAAATTAAATGTATCTTAAAGATCATCTTTAATTTATTTAATTTGATATATATATATAACCCTAATTCATTCCACACCTAGAAATCACTTGAAACTCACATAAAAAGCTACCAAGGAACATTAAATCAAGAATTCAAGTAATAAAAACTTCCCTCTTTTCCCCTATTTATATATTAGTCATAAGAGTAGTATTTATATAGGTTTGAGACACATTTTTAAGTTACAAGCTAGGTTACTACATGTCATATATTATCACATGGTTTATCTTGATGTATACATAATCCAACACATAAAGGATAAGTACATAAGTCTAAGGATATATTTGGAGTGATGGTTATGTATGGATCATAATAGAGGGGTCTTTAGGGTAGCTCGACACTATGATATCATTAACCCAATTTTTCCATAGTAAATCTAAGGGTGATGAATCTATGGTTTAATAATTTTAAAAAGATAGATAGCCTATGTGTATTATATACATAAAATATAAGAAATTTAACTAAAACAAATAAGGTATCAAGTTTATCACACCCACATTCAGTCAATATTGTATACATGACACCTATGTTGATGCAACTATTCAAATCTAACATAAACATATGAAGCTACATAAATAATATTCCTATAATATAACAATTGTTCTAAGATCACCTTCAAGATCACTTCTAGCCTATTCTATATTATAATTTCATGAGAATAAAAAAACCAAATAAATATCAATTGTTCCCTTTTATTATAATATTTATCAATAGATGTACTTTACTTTTTTTTAGTAATCTTAGTCATATAACTTCAAAATATTATTTATCTTATTTTGTATTAATTTTCCAACTCATTATATTAGTTCACCATATTTTTATAAAATCTAACTTAATACCCCTTAACCCTACATAACAGTTTATCTAAATTTAGGGTTAAAGACCCACTTATGTGAAATTATCTATTATCGATATGGTAATTATACTACTCTATAATATGTCAGATTAGATTATATCATGTTAATATTGAATATAATATAATAGTTTGGTGAAAAAACTATATAGGGGGACCATTTAAGGTCTTCATTTATCTCCCATGTTGAATGGGTTTCAACATCTATGGATACATATGCACATTTTGTCAAACAATTGACTATCACACAATAAATATTATAGTAATGCATTTCACACAATGACCTACAAATCATAATATAATAAACACACTCACACTCAAAAATTTATATATAATATTATTTAAATAGATGATAGAGTTATATAATCTTATATAGTTCTTCCTAGACTAATACAACTCTTTGTTCTTCTCTTACAAAGTTTTGCTTCTTCATAACTTGTCTCTCTCTAAAAAAACCTTTAAAAAACCCTAATACTTATTTCTATTCACATCCATATCTTCATGGGTAATATGTAAAACATAAATGACATTTTAATAATGTTAAAAATTTATTTGTTCTTTATTTTTCAATATCAACACCTAACTATCAATAACCATCAAGTGATGTTTCAAACTGAATGATAGTTAGAAAACCCACCATAACTTCAACGCCATTACTCAAATTGATATGAAATTTTAACCATAGGTCATAAAATAAAATTTTCACCAAAAATTTAAATTTAATAATCTAAATATTAAAAAACTTTACCACAAGTAAATAACAACCTTCCCAATTGACATAGACTACATAGATGACAATTCTAAGAAGAATGATAGTTACTAACACTTCAAAAAAAAATATGTCTACATCTAAATGATCCTAAATTTTTAAAAATATATATATAAATATTGTTTATATAAACCTAGTAATATTGGTAACCTAATTATTACCAAAGCTATAATGTAGGGTAATTAACCATCAGGCTAATCAGATGCATTTTCTAACAAAGTGATAGCCATAAAAACTTTCATAAAATTATTGCCACTTATCCAATTGAGCTGAAATTTAAAACACATATTATATGATATATTTTATATAATTAATAACAAAATTAATTATAATTATTAGTTTAATTATTATTCACAGTCATAAAACTTTTGTATATTAGATAGATGCATCTTATGGTTGAATGATAGTTACAAAACTATCATAACTTTCATGTCACATATCCAATTGAGATGGAATTTGAAAAACCTATTATAGAATTTATTTTTTGACACCATTTTAAATTTGGTAAAATAATTATTACTATAGATATATCACAAGGTCATGAACCTTCCACCTAATGACACAATCATTGACTAAGATAAATAACCACAACTTTTCCAAGGTAACTCCAAATGGTCTAAAATTTTGTACATATATTATAGGTGTCACATTATATTAAAAAAAAATTAATCATCTAATTTATTATGCAATTTTTTTTAAAGTAATAAAAATTCATGCCAGTTTAATATTTGGTACACCTCTATAGTAACACCAAATGAACTAAAATTTTGTGAGAAGGTTGTATATTATAGGTTCTATTATCCCACCAACTTTTAGCATCCAACTCTATTTGAATCATTACCAAAATTAATGAAACTTAATACTAGTGTCATAATTAGTAAGGTATTTGTGATATTCATAAGTGTATACAACCTATAATATACATATCAGTTGTATATTATAGGTTCTATTAGTAAGGTATTTGTGATATTCATAAGTGTACACTTATATGAAACTGATAGAAACTTTAAATAGGTATTTGTGATATTCATGGCAAAGGAATAATTTTGCAATAAAATTATAAGAGGTTAAAAAATCCCATAAAAACAATTCCACAACCCAAATAACCCAAAAAATACACCACACTATTTTCAATTGATGCAAGATTGAATGAACCCTTAGATATTCCTACATCAAACTCTATGTTTATATTTTAAAGTTAAGCATGCCATTAATTCTCTATAAAGGGTGTATGGTTCCATGAACCTAATGTCAAATATTATGTTTATGTATCCTTAGTATGTATCACTAATTAAGTATTTTATGCTATCAATAGTATATATCTTTAATCAGAATGGTTTCTTGTTATATTCAATATTAATATCATATATTATAGATATGTATGGATTTAATGATTATTTATAGGAGGTGTTTCTCTTACCTATTGATATAGTGAAAATGATGGTTGATTTTATTTTTAATTAATGTATGAACTTTTCATATGTGATTATGAAATAATCAAATCCTAATAGAGTGTTTATATTTACTATAGAGTTTGATTGATAGGATTGTCTACCCTAGTAATATTAACCACCTTATAGGTAGTTGTCTTGTACCTCCATCAAGGATAAATTGATTAACTACCTAAAACTTTAACTTGTATTCTATTAGGAATGACAAGATACTTATGTATGGTTAAGGGCCTTCAAAATGTCATATTAGGAAGACATGATTCATAGAAAGTTTAGAGTTTATGAGAGTGTGATTTCACACATATACACCCAAAACTATATATCTCTAAAGGGGAACATTATTCCTTATAGAATCCTTTAAGATTAATTTAACCTTATATAATTATCATTATTTAACCTAATATAATTTTTATTTATAAAAACTCTAGTGTTTGTTTGAAGATGATGATAATTTATGTCATCAAGTTGAGAAAGTGATTTAAATGTAGGTTTTTCTTAGTTTTAAGAAAAACTAATTTGGGGTTATTTCATTTTAAACATTTTTTGTAGTTTTCCTTTTTTATTTTGAACCAAATGCAAAATAGTTTACTAGTTCTAGTGTTTTTTAATTATATTCCTAGGCATTGTTCCAGAAAACCATATTTATGTATGATGTTGCAATTACCATGTGAAATGGAATATTACAAACTTAAGAGCACATGTTTAACATACAAAAAAATATTTAAAAATTTGAAATAAAATAAACTATTTCATTTCCATATTTGTCTTACACATAGAAAGAAATCAAAATTTGAAATTCAAACTAGTGCATAAAATAAATCATAAAGCATTGTCATTTAGTTATTTTATCACATTTTAAAAAATCACAATTTTCATAAAGATAAATATTTTTTTTAAAAACCTTCTATTTTTCAAGATCCTCCCCCACATTCTAAGAATTTTGTTCAATTTTTCTTTCTCATTTTAAACCAATTACAATAAATTTACTAGTTCTAGAGTTTTTTACTAGTGATATGGTTTTTTATTGGTGTTCCTAGGGTTCTTTATTAGTGTTCTTGAGGTTAATTGGAGTCATTCCTAGGATTTGTTCTTAAAAATGATTTATGTTTTATGTTGAAATTATCATGTGTAATGTCAGTAAAAACATAAGATCACTTATTTGGAATACTAAAAAATATATATTTAAAAGCAAAAACAACTATTTGTCTCAAATGTAGTAAATGAAAATAGATAAACTTCAAACTAATGAATAAAAAAATCATAAAGCATTAACACTTACTTTATCATGTTAGGAAAAACCTTGATTTTCATAAAGAAAAAAACATTTTAAAAAAACTTCCAATTTTAAAGATCCTCCCCCAGATTCTAAGAATTATGTTCAGTTTTCTTTTCTTATTTTGAACCTAGTGCAATAAATTTTATTGACACTAATGTTCTTTAATAGAATTCCCAAGGTTTTTTAGAGGTATTCCTAAGATTTTTTCCTTAAAAAAAATTTATGTCTGATGTTGAAATTACCATGTGTAATGATATATTCAAAAATTAAGAGCATGTGTTTAACATATAAAAAAAAAGAAATTAAAAACATAAACTATTTATCTCATATGAAATAAATATAAAAAGTTAAAATTCAAACTAGTGCATAAAATAAATCATAAAAAATTATCACGTACTTGCTTTACCATGTTAAAAAAATCATAAAGAAAAAAACATTTGTAACAGCCTTCTAATTTTCAATATCCTCCTCTACATTATGAAAAATAAGCATAATTATCTTTATTCCAAGATCATCCCCTAAATTTTGAGCATTATTTTCAGTTTTATTTTCTTATTTTCAACCAATTACAAATGCTTTTTTAATTCATGAACAAATTTTACTAGTGATCATAATTTTTTACATGCATTAGGTTTTTTTTACTGGTGCTAATGTTTTTTGTTGACATTCTTAGGAATTATTTCTATAATCATATTTTTTTATATGTTGTAATTATCATTTGTAATGCAATATTCAAAACTTAAAAAAATATGTTTAGCATACCCAAAAAATAGACTCAAAACAAAAAAAATAAAACCTTTTCATTTACAAAGGGTAGAGTTTACCATACCTATCACCATCATTTCTCTTTTTATTATATTTTCTCTTTTTGTTCCCCACTTCCAAAATATGAATATTCACACTCTCATCCATTTTTATTGTATTGTGCTTTATTCTTCCAAATTTCATCTATAACAATGAAAAAAAAAATTATTTTGAACAAAATTCATAGAATTTTCTCAATTTGCTCTAAAGTAATGAAAACTTTTTTAATTTTTTGGTATTTAATTTATGTTTTACCCTATTTATTTTATTTTATGTATGTTGTTTTTTATTTTAATAATATATTTATTTAATGTTAAAATTATGATAAACCTACATTTAACTAGTGTGGGAACTAGCTTGGGCACACCTAGAGGCCTAGGTTTCTATGAAAATAATTAAATAAAACATCCATGGGTAGATAGCTCAACCCCCAAAAAAACCAAAATAATAGTAGTGAATATAACAAAGGAAAGTAAAAATGTCCATTATGAAACAAATGATAAAATAGCCAAAATTGAGTTCTAAAGACTTACCAAGACTTACCAAGAATCTTTAGTAGATTTTGCCTAGGTCTTAGACCCAGTGCCTTTCTTTGGATCAGGTTTCATGATTTTCATTTCTAAGGGATAAATAGTTTTGGTAGGGCTTTAAATATGGCATAGTGAGGTGTTGAAAACATCACCAGATAGATCCAAATTATGAGGTTCAATAGTAACCTCCTTCTTTCCTCACTCTAGGATGCCAAAATCTAATGATTCACCATGTAAGCCCTTAAAACTAGCATTAGAGAACAACCCCCCTCCCAATTTCCATTATCTCTAACTAAATATTTATTATCTCCTTTATTTTACTTTTTCATCATGATTTAATGGATCGAAGTCTAGTGTAAGGGGAACTAGCTTCCTACTAAAATTTATCAGGGATAAGCTCCTCATGAAAACCATTAATAACTAGACTAGAATCCTCAATGGAACTCAGTCTAGAAGTATAAATAGAATGTCCTCTTTCTTAAGGGGAAATTCAATTAATATTTTAAGGCTTTTAAATTTTTAGGCTCCAAGATAAGTATCTTTTTGGGCTAACCCACATTGGCTTTCTTAACCCTTTCTTAGAATCTTCCACATAGGCACCTTTAGCTATATTTCTTTTCATAAGTTTATAATTCCTAAGAAACTAGGGACCACTCAATGCTCCTCATCAGGGGTGAAAACTTAAATAATAGGAATATTAAGGATTGATGCACTACCAACACCTTATTATTACCCTTGAAGGTGCTCACAGAGTCCACCAAGGAGTGGAGTAAGTATAATGGGAGACTAACATTAAAAATTCCTTTAAAATTATTTAACAAAATAAAGTTTCATGACCTTACCATAATAAATTTTATGTCCAAGGTGATGTACAACATTACCTATCTACATACCTCCAACCATATCTCAGGGAGGTCTATTCTATGAAAACTTTTTGTGACCTCCTTAGCCTTTTCTGTAGAGTTAAATAATCTGGTCACCCAATCATCCTTAATTATTTTATCCTTATAGTACTTGAGGTCATGTACTACCAATCTAATGGCTTGTTTAATGGTTTTTTTAGTAACTTCAATCCTCATGCCCCTTAAGATAACGAATCTTTGATTTTAGGCTTTGGTAAATGCATTTGAAAGATTGGGGCCATGCTCAATGATTTTGAGCATGAATTGAGTGAGGTTCCCCTTCTCTAAAATTTGCCAAATAGTAGGATTGCTATTTTTAATTTTAGAATAGGAGACATGTTTGAATATTATAGTTCTCAATTTAGGAAATTCATCTTAAAATGAATCATACTTAAATTTACAATCCTTCCCTTTGTCCACCATAGAATCATGGCATGAAGCCAATAATTCAAAAACACCAAAAATTGGGATATGCATGATAAAGGAAGAAGATAACTAATTCTAAACAAAACATGAACCCTCTAAAAAATGAAAAAACAATAAATGATCATTGAAAGGCAAAGTGGTAATGATTAGATAAAGTGTCTTTGAAATTATGAAATGGTGGGGGGAAGTGAGAGAGATAAAAGGGTTGGAAGTGCACCAAGTGAAATGGGGGAGGGGTAGGAGAAGGGAGTTTACACAAGGGAAAAAATGATGATAGGGAATGAAAAATAAAATCAAAAAAGGGAGAATATCTAGGCCATCAACATAGTAAATTTGATGTACACCTAGCCCAAAGAGGGGGGAATTATAAAAAGGGAGAACAAGGGGGGAAAAATGAAGATCCCACTAGAAAAAAAACTTAAAAAAGGAAAAAGATGAAAGATACAGAATAGGGAAGGATCATAATAAGGATCACAAAAAATAAATCAATCCCAACTAAAAAATAAACCACGAGGTAGTTGAAATAAATTAATAAAATACTAAAAAAGCCCCCAACTCAAAGGGCTTCCATGGGTCCATTAGCAACTAGACATAATTCCTTTAAAGAGGATACTTTGTGTACCATTAAAAATTTATTCTTTTCTCTCTATTTTTAGTTTCCTCTGGGAAGAAGGTCTTCCCATTTTATTCTTTATGTTTCCATAATTAACGTCTCCTTTATCAAGGTTTAGTTTGTATGGTTAAATCAAGATCTAGATTCTGGGGAATATTGACCCCATTCATATTTTTGGTTGGATCCCATCTTTATAGGAGTAGAATACATGTTAGGGATATTATGACATGCTATCTTTTTTTTTAATAAGTTATTTTAGAGATATAAATGGGTTTTCATCCTCTTTAGGATCCTGGTTGGAATCTTGGACCATTTGATTTCTAAGGTGAGAGGTTTTACCCACTAATACTAACTGGTGTATCCCAATGGGTAACTAATTGAGACCACAAAGGGTTAGGGGGGAGGGTGAGCCTCTTACAAGGTTTTGGGGTTCAAAAATTTGAGTACTTCATAAAAAAGAACCTGAGGAATGATGTTTGTAGTATCTTCAAATTTGATATGTACCTCATTAGTATATTCCAATGTAGATATTGTTGGCATGTTTTCCTATGTATTTGGAAAATTCATAAAAGCAATCGGCCTTGAAATATCTACCTTGAAAATATTTAGAAAGCATAAAGTCCTTATCACATTTGAAGGGGGTTAAATCCATAGGGCAATGATCTCCCATGATATGGAGGCATGGGAAATCCTTATAAGGGCCTTAAAAACCATTGATCTTGTAGTTTTGCCTCAAAATAATAGTCTTTATTTTTAAGAGGATAGACTTGGGGAGTGGTTTCAAAGGAAAAATTAGAAACTTTACTCTAGACTCAAATAATATTCTCCTTAAAGTAGTCAAGTCAATCATTAGTGGAGTCCTGAGAGATTAGACCAAACCAAATATTATGTCCTTATGCTATAAGTTAAGTGGGAGTTCTGAGAGAGAGATATAAACTATAAATTCCTAGAAACAATCCTAATTCAATTAAATATTTAGATTTCATTTGCAAAGAAAAGTTTAAAAATTCCCCACAAATCTTAATCCATTCCTTAGAGTTTTGTCTAGGTCTTCCCTAGAAGAAAATGAGATAAGGAAGTGATCTCTAATCAGAGACACAATTCCCATAGGAAATCAAGGCCTCTAGTTCCTATTATCCCAGCTTCTAAATTGATGAATTCTTGGAAAATACCCATGAAATCTGGCTAGGATTGAGAAATTCCATTGATATTTTGCATTCTCCACCATAAAATTCATAATTGATAAGTAGACTCTTTCATCAAAAAGTCAAAGGAGTCAAAATCTCTTTCCATTTTATTTCAATGGCTAAAACTTTTATGGGTAATAGCTGGGGAGTTATTATCAAATTGGGACATGTGGGTCGGTCTAGATTCATAATTTCCACTAAGTGATCTATAAATATATTCACCTCATTATGTCCTATGTGAAACACATCAAGAAGTATAACCCCTACCTCAAGGTTCCCACATGTCTAGTTTGAGAATAACTAAAAACCATAGATGCACCATGGGAATTAAACTTGGGTTGATGAGTACAAACTACTTATACCTCACCAATACACCAAACCCCTTATGCATATATATATATATGTATATATATATATATATATATATATATATATATATATATATATATATATATATACACACACACACAATGTTAAGTTATTATTCTATTTAATTTTTTAAAATATTGAGTTCAATTTTAGGTTATCCTTATTTATTTTTGATATTATTTTATCCCTATTTATTTTATGTTATGTTTATTTTTGTTTTTATTTTAATTCATTATTTCAATACTATATTTACTTAATGTTAAGTTGAAAATTTCCTCAAATAATGTTTTTTGTATCAAAATATGAAATATTATTAGATATTTCATATTTTCTTCATATCCCATTTATTTATCATTACTCATAATTTTTATAATATACTTAGTCTTAGTCCATTTATCCTCTACATATGTCTTGTGACAAAAATGTTGAAAGTTGTCATTGATGTCATGTATTTGTATTCTTATTGATGTCAAGAAGGATCAGTAATATGAGATTTTTATTTTATTTCATATTCCTTATGTCATTTATGTAAAGGAAGTTTGAGGTCAAGTTTTGGTTCACAAGAAGGTGGCTATGCTCATTAGTATGAGGTTGATTATTTGATCTTGCTAGTGTGGCTTTGAGTGATCTAATGGAGTGTCTTATGAAGCATAATGAGGTATGGTGAAATTATTTGATACATGTATGTGTATTTTTTTGAGATGGTGTAAATTTTATGCCTTTTTTGAAGATCTTTATAGATTCATGAGTTCAGAGAGAGATTGTATTTATGACTTGTGTGTTTAAGAAGGCTATTTTAGTCTTAGGTAGTGACCTATATGGTTTAAGAAGTATTATACAAGGATAATTATGGGATGTGTTTTGGATATTGTCTTATATGTTTTTAGGTGATTATTAATCTTCAAAATGTGTGTTGAAGATCTCAAACTGGTATAGTGTCTAGTAGGTCTATTTGATAGACTAGTTCTTAAGCATGGATATAGCTTGTAGAGGCATGATGATGGTGATATGGATGTATGTGATCTTGAATTTTTTAAATTTAGTGTTATATAATATTATAAAGGTGTTTATTTATTCACATAACTATCAGAGGGATCCAAAGTGGTAATTCTTCTTTAGTGGTCCTCTCATGGACCTAGTCTTAAGACCTTAGGTGGCAAAATGAGGTGTCATGATTAGGTTTGGAGGATTGTGATCTCATGTGAGAATGTAATGAGATTTAACATGATGTTTAAAGTATTTTTGTGAAATTTTAGGTCTTTAGTTTAAGGATAAAACATGAAAATAAGTTTGAAGGTCTCTTGTGTTTGTCAAATGAAGAGATGAAGACCTGAGAAGGATTTTCTCATGCTTGTTGGTATGTGTGACTACTACATGGGAAGGTTAACTCTTATTTAAAGATTTAAAATGGGCCGAAAAATGTTTTCCAATCATTATGAGATACTTCTATGGGAAGAGATTTATGAACAAATGTTAAGAATGGAAATTGGTCTAAAACCCTCATAGGAACCCAATATGGAAGATATTGATATAAATGGATAAAAATGTATTGGATAACCTATTTTTATGATTGTATCATCTAGAGGACTCTCCCAAGTACGTCCAAGTGGAATTGGTCTATCAGAAGAGTGAGTGGAATCTATAATAAATCCCTTATTTCTCATATTTTTGGTATAATAGGTAAGGTTGATTGAGTCAAAGTTACACAATGGATGGAAGTTGAAGTATGTGAATTATAATTAATTTTAATGGTGTTTTATGATCAGGTTAAGACTGAAAAAATTATAAACTAGTCATTGAATTTGACCTATCATTAAAAAGGCTTACTGAGGAAGACAATGGAAAACCAGGTAAAAGTGAGAATGAGATTAGGGATGCATTTTCATGGATTAGTGATGGATCCAATTGCATGGATTTGTTTTTAAATACTTATATCACATTTCCATATCATTTATATGTTTTGGAGCTCATTTAAAATGTTGTTCATAAGATGAGCTATCTAGTGAAGATGAGATAATGAAGGTGTAAGGTTGATGAATTAGTCTGCAAGACCAATATTATCACTATACCATGGTGTATTTATATTTTAAAGTTATATAATTATATCATATGATAATTCACATGAATCATAATTCTATTAAAATTAATCTATAGGTGTTCTAAGTCATAATCACCATGACTAGTCCTCAGGGCATAATGAGAGTTCTAGGTATGCAAGATGGAGTGATGAGTTTGAGACATTATATCATGAGTTAATGTATCTAGTTATTATATATATATATTTATATATATATATATATATATAAATATATATATATATACACACACACACACACACACACACACACACACACACACATATATATATATATACATACATATATATATATGTGTGTGTGTGTGTGTGTGTGTGTATATGAACTATAAATTCTATATATAAGTCTAATAGTCAATATAATAAGTTGAAATATGGAATCTAAAATGGCTTATCTAGCTATGTAAGGACTGTGAGAGAGAAGGTTAATAAATTGGTCTGCACGACCAATAAATGACATGAGAATGTGTGATATATGTATTGGAATATTTTATATAGGTCACATAGTAAATATTTATGTTAATTATAAGTATTTAAAGTGTCCTTACATGAGCTGAAGACAACATTAGTTAGGATTGTGTTTTGGAGTATTCATGTAGTTTTTTATGTGTTAGTAAAATTGATGTTCTTGAGTAATTATGGATAGTTTGGAAGTTTAAAAATAATTTTAGATGATAAAAATATTCCATGGGATTTTATACATTAATTTGGATTTTTTAAAAGTTCCTATATTACTATCTAAGTTCAAATTGCTAGTGACTGGGTTCTAAGCAAATTGACAATTTTAAGTGAGATTTTTGATGAGGTGTTCCTAAGTATTCAGAGAATAAGTGATGGATTATAATGGGATTTATGATGAACTTAAGGTAATTATTTTTCCATAAATATGTGTATCATTCCTATTATGTTTTTTACAAGTGTTTTGAGCTTCATCTTTGAAGACAGTGCTTTTAGGATAATTAGGCCTAATAGGTATTTAAGGCCTAATGGCGATTTCAAGGTATGAATGAAGGATTTGTGAATTTTTGATAATATAGGAGGTTATTTTATGTTTACATATAATCATTTTAATTTTTTTATTTATTTGGTGAGGGCCATCTAGGCCATAATTATTTAAGTTGTTTCGTGGAAAGGATAAACCTAATGCATTAGGTCTCTATTAAGCCTAAAAGAAGAATGAGATCTAAAAGTGTTTGACAAACCTAAAAGTGATATAATTATGATGTATTCCTATGTGTAACATGTTTTTAATTATATTTTTTATTTATCTATATTGCTAAAGTGTTTTTTCTGACTAAGAGAGTATGTGAGCAAGTGTCTTGTATTTATACAAGGCATAATAGACCTAATTGAGTGTGAATTAGAATAGACACCTATGAGAGAATTAGAGGGAATTTTATGAAGTAATTTGAGGTTTTTAAGATCATGAAAATATGGATAGATAATATGATGAACATATAATATATTTTATGCATGTGGATATTAAGGTTAGTTGATCAAATAAGCCTAGTAAGAGGCATATTAAGCAAGGAGGCCTAATAGGCTATTTGAGAAAGATAGAAGAGTGTGAAGATAAAAAAATGTTATAATCATAAATTAAGAGATAATTTTTTTCCAAATGTGATTATAGTTTCCATTTATCTGAGCTGGTGTTGAGTTACCTAAGGGGTTGGTGCCTCCTTACAAGTTGGTACTTGTTAAAGAACTAGTTGAGATGGTGGTTGACTAGTGAGGGGCAGGTGATCCTTGTCGGGTTAGTGTCTCACTAAATATTGATTAATTAAGTATAATAATGTAATAAAATCTTTGTTTTAGTTTTTTTATCCCCCATGAGGTTTTACCACATATCTCTTATGTTCATATGTTGTATGCTAATGTGGATACTTGTTTATGCATTGGTTGACGTATGCATTTGAATAAATGCTTCATGAATGATGAGCGAAATTGAATGATTGTTTTAAGGGAAATAATTAACCCCCCCTCTTAATTTTGGTGATTCCAAAAAAAATAAGTTAAATGATATAACTTTATTATTGGCATAAATTATGATTTTGATTTTTTCAAAGAAGAGTTTATCCTTAATAATTAATCTTCACCTTCAAGTTTATTGATTTGGGTTTTTGATTGTGTGAGATGAGAAAGGAATAATATAAATTGATTAAAATTAAAATTGAACTTATTCCTCATATAAATGGCAAAGAAAATTATCCTTTAAATTTAGATGGTTTTACTAAATAATGAAAATAATATAAAACTATCTTCTTTCATCCATTTCACCTTATACACAAAATAATAATAATAATAATAATAATAATAATAATAATAATAATAATAATCCATTGCACTGTCCTAGACATATATTCATAATTTTGTAAACATATAACTTGCCTCAAATGCATGAAAAAAATTCCTCCATAAATATGGTCTCATAGAATGTGATGATTTTAGGATCCCCCATAAATTCATAAGTTATATCCCCTTGGACAATTATGGTTCTTGGATATATTTTAAATAATTGGAAATTTTATAGTTAACAATAATTTTGAGCTTAACATAGATGACACAAATGAAATTATGTCTTTGAGCTTTAATCCATAGATAAATTTTATTGATTACATGTTTTTACCATTTTTGAGACCTTTAAAATTTAAAAATTATGACTTTTAAATATATATTAACAATGAAAACAACTTAGCCCTATAGTCTCATTCAAACAATTACCACATATGCATAAAATGGATAGGTGGAATATTAATCACACATATGTTAAAATAAATTCCCAAGAATTAGTTTTTAAGTCATTTAATTTATCATAAATAATGGTGGATATAATAGGTGAAGGAAAATATTATGGTTCCCTTTCCCTTGGGACCTCTAGAGATAAAATCATGTTCCTTCATTATGCATTCTTAGTTTACAATTATTTTTCTTAATTATTATTATATTGCTTAAATTTTACTTTTTTAATTATTATTATTATTATTTTTATCATCATCATCATCATCATCATCATCATCATCATCATCATCATCATCATCATATAAAATGAACACATACACATACTAATACATATATCTCAAGTAAATATATTTGAAAGACATTGATGGATAAATATAAATCAATATAGTGGAAACTATTATTGATTTTATGCAAATGACATTGATTAATAAACATATTCCTTTGTCTAAAAAAAAATCACACTCAACACTATCAAATGGCATTAATCTTACTTCCCCATTTGTATTTGGTTTGAAGGATCTTTAATGGGAATGAAAAGATAAAAATACACCATGTAGTCAATATGTCATGATATTATACCACATTATCTAATATTTCATCAATAATGAGAGGTCATTTCACACTTTAATCATTTGAGGTACTTATTGGTAACACATTTTTCACAAAAATCACACTTATTCAACAAGATTATCACATAGAAAAATCCAATTAATATTTAATAATGAGTGATGTAAAATGAATTAGGATACCTAACAATCCTTGATAAACACAAAAAATTATTACTAATTATTAAACAATCAAGACATGTCAAACAACTCCAAATAATTAAGAACATTCATTACATGGTTAATTATAATATCAAAAGTTATTAAAATAATCTATACATTTCCAAGGTGTTTCAACTATCCATAATATTTTAAAAAAATCTTTGACAACCTATAAGATGATAAACTAATAATATATTGGTCACCAACCAACTAAATATATATTCATTTATCCCAAAATCACACACACAAACATAATAACATAAGAATATTTGGGGAATGATAATCAAGAAGTTTAAAACATAACCATAACTCACAAGATTACACAAGTCAATACACAAACCACCATCCAAATAAATTTTCACAACATAAAAAAATATTTTTAAGAGCTCAT